>DWTO01003008.1:0-13139 GCA_018244755.1 Jemadia pseudognetus | reverse complement strand
GGGGATTACAGGCGTGATGTTACGTTTCTTACAATTGACAATGTTACAGATTATGATGACCTTGATCTATCTTATTCTGATAACGCACTCGTATGTAACAGCAGAATTGCCTGTATTTGGCTTGCATTTTATACATAGTTCGGAACGTGCATATTTAATTTTAGCACCGATAATGAAGATGTAAGCGAAGACAAAGTTCTCAAAGGCAAGGCTCTGCTCAAAGGATGGTTGGAATGAAGTAATTTGTTGACGCAACTGCAAAAGAACACCTTTCCGTGCTTCTTTAAGAACACCTGTGTATAGTAATGTATAATATGAGAATAAACGACCTAGCAATAAATTTAAAAAGACACCTTGTTGATATTATTTATTTAAAGTCAATTTATTTCACTCGGCATTCAATATTAGGATCTAGAACTCTTTCGGTGAGGATACTCAAGTTGTATTGCTTATTTGAACAACAAACGGTGCGATTGCTTCTCATTTAAAATGCAATTAGCTTGTATAAGTATTCTTCGTGCCAGGCAAAAACAGCTATCGCTCGTTTAAATCTCGGCCACTATAATGAAGATGTTAGCAAACTCACTTGGTCTCAAAGACCGAACATATTTACGATAGTTCAAGAAATACGGCTCCATGGAAGCAAGAAGGCGTATGGTAATGACGCGCACACGGCTCTAGATACGACGGTGCGCAAACTCTTTGATATTCAAAAAGGCACGATACGACCGACCGCTTTAGTCCCCCTCGAAAAAAATATTCAGAATCTGCTCACTCACGATGTACGGCACAGTTTTTTAAGAGTGCCCTTTATGGGACCTTGCGTAAGGTTTGAACAATATGTGGTGCTACTAGAGCGACCTTTGCTCGCTTCTGTTTGTGTGTGCTGTGAGAACGCTAAGCCCGAGAACTTAAAGTGATCTAGACACGTAACTGTCATATTTACTATCTTAAGCTACAGTGGATTTCTCCTTAGTTTTATCGTGTGAGAGTTATGAGTATGGAATACAGTATGTAATTCTGAATTATGATCTTAACGTAATTAATTATTATTCATTAATTAGTATCGTGTATGAAGAGAGTGATGAATGTGGAAGAGGCACGAGTGGTGTGCAAGAATAAAGATATTTGGCACTCTGTGCTCTCTGCCTACCCCGCAAGGGACCTGGCGTGAGGATATGTATGTATGTAACCTGGTTTAGCCTCTTCAATACAGTTTTACACTTACAATTACACACGTTTTACGATTTTAGATATGACTCTCCACATCGTCGGCGTTAGTTGATATTTCGTGGTCACAGCCACCCATCAACATAATTATGCGGCTGACGTTTGAAATATTGACTGAGTCAAATACTGCTGATTTATCACCAACAGATTGGTAGGTATTCCATAGAATTGAAATTGAATGCTTTATAACTAAGTCTGTATCACTCTGTTACACTATTAAAACTAGAATCCTATCATATGAAGCACTATTGTACAACGGCAGAAATAAGCGCGGCTACAATGCCAAGCTGGTGACCACTAGTTATAATATCTACCCCATTTTCTGATCTAAAAGCATGTGGTATTCAAATTTAGTCCTCAGTGGCCTGTAACTGATTTCCGCTGGGACTTGGGTTCTATTTATGGCTGGCTCCAAGAGGAATTTGGAGTCTATTGGAGATGGATTGACATTCATATTCGAAAAAGACCTTAAACACTGCCAATCTGCGTACCAGTTATTTTCACAATACGAAAGTGCTCCCATACAAAAAAGTAGGACATGTTCCTAACGATTACACCTGTCAAAATCTTTTATGAAACTTACTAAAATCTTGATCTATAACAATGCTTATGGTTGCGCTAAATCTACACTGATAATGTTTTTACCCATATTTATCGATTACACCTTATTGATAACAGTTCCGATTTTTTCCCCAAAAGTTTTCTCGGTCGACCGCACGTATGGGCAGTATAAGGTCGATGTAAGCAATTATCTTACATGTACGCCGATTCCAAAGAGTTCCATGAAGCAAGATGAAAGCGATATTATTTATATAAATGTAGATTTCGTCCCTCTTTAAACGTATGCATCGTACCTTGTGATGACACAAAAGATTTCAATTTCACAAAAGTTGAAGCGGAATACTGGCAAATGGGACGTTCAAGGAATGCCTTAAGCTGGCCAACTTTTAGTGGTCGGTAGAGGACCTAGTGTTGCAAAGATAAGCAATTGGCCGAGGGCCAACCGCTGGAACGTTCCGGAAAGTTTTATGTGCCACCATGTACATTTATCTCGATTAATTTAAGAGTTTCAAGAAAAAATCCTCTCTGTTAAGTTCTTAAATGAACCAACATTCCCATTTATACCTTTCTATATAATGTTAAGTAGTCTCATCAGTTGTTACCCGCTCTTTTTTGTGAATGGAGGAAGTAGTAAACGAGAACAAAGCAGAAAACCCAAGTCTCCGCTGCAACCGTAGTCACTTTGCTACCGATGTCGGAAAGGACTTTAGACAGACCACTTTTAATGTTAGATAATTCTTATTATCAGCCTATCGAAGTCACAGTCAGTTCTGTCACAGTCGTTTCTGCTACAGACAGCGAAAGAGTGGTATTCCTTGCCGGCTTTTTTGCCGGATTTTTTGCCGATTCGTACAACCTGAAATTGTTCAAGACAAGAGTGAATAGGTACTTTCTAGGCAAGCGTGCAACATCCTAGGCTGAATTTTGTTCTCCATCAGGTGGGATAGCAGTCAAATGCAAGCCTATTGCTAAAAACCTTCACCCTGGGCATGGATATAGGATATAGCAGAGCACAGCTTTTTGCACCGCCTACGCGCTTGCTAAAGGGCATCCGTTGGCATAGGCGTACAAAATAATTTTACGATTACATAGCTTTTTTCATTTCGCCTTATCAATTTTATATGCGGAAATTAATGTTAATAATAATTGCCCATTTAATTTTATTGATCTACCTGATCCTGAGACATCAGTATTAGCAGTTTGTATGTTTTCGCATGGGAATAAGTGATTTTCTCATGCAAAAATGGTTACTTAGTTGATTCACTTTACCTCTGCATTTCATTAAAATATCTCCACTATATTTTGTGATTAGTGAAAAAAAAATTTTTTTTACTTCTAATTCATATTCATGAGACTGCAATTATTACTTGCAAAAATAATTAAAGTATAGATTTTGTCTTGTAACTGCTTTATTGTATGTAGAGATTCATAGCGAGTTGGTAATGTTTGTTGCGGTGCATTGTTGGAAGTATTATGAGAAAATTATGGTAAGTGTTCCGTTCCCTGATTCAGAATACGTGTGGCGCCAGCTATTGTCGATTTGTGTAAACTTACTAATAGAAATCATGTCGCATTTTAATTTATTTTTAACATTACTTTACTATCTGTATATGTATAAATATTTGTTTTCTTATTGCAGGTATGTATTGGAGTTACAGTAATTTGAATACAGATAAGTAAAAAACATTTACAATCCTTTTAATTATTATTGAATTTCTCAAATTCCACTAAAGGTCATAGACAATCGCGCTTGTTGGTTGGATAATTAGATGCTTATTGGTTGGATAATTAGTCCCGTTGCTGGACACGGAATCTAATAGATACTTGGAGTACTGTTTGGACTAATGTTTTATCCTCTCTTTTTACTTAAGCGCCTTTATAATTTACCTATATTCTTCTTTATTTAAGAAAGTTTGATAATCACAGTTCGATAATTTCTTATCATAGCAGCGGTCACAATAACGAACAAGCATACAGGTTATAACTATTTCAAGTCCTGTTTGACTGCCGCTACTGAACTATCGATTAAGATATCCAAATTTGATCGCTTACTATATGTGTGTGACGCACGACGAACCAAGCAAAGATCCGGAAGATATTCGACTGCTAATAGTGAGAAAAATTTCCGTAGTCGTACAGTTGAAATACAATAAAAACAATCAAATAGCGCATTGTACATAAATTCCTACCGTATCTTTATTAATATTAACCGTGGCGCAAACAATAAAAACCATTGTCGAAGTGGAAAATTCTGATAACGGTATTACAGTTTAGCGTGATTGTGTCTCATTTGTGTTAGTTTTGATTGTAGGGTTGTCACTTTCTTTAACATACAAAAATACCGCGGCGCCGTTCGTATAAATGAGTTAGGTATGTAAATCTTAATAAATAGTACACGTCAAACCTTAAATTTGACGTATAGACTTCAGCTTTCAGTTTTAAGAAAGTCGCATGGTACTTAAAAAAATATTGTTGCAGCTTATTCAGTATTTAAACCCTTCTTCAAGTCTCGAAGCGACTTAATATGTATCTAATCATCATCAGCCTATCTCAGTCCACTGCTGGACATAGGCTTCCCACAAAGAGCGCCACTGCGCCCTGTCTTCTGCCTGCTTCTGCCTGCAATAAATTCTAATAGTAAGATTCAATGTATCTTGTCATATCTGACTATGTAACACCCACGTCACGTAAACCTATTCACAACAGTGTAAGCGTTGCTGCTTGGCAGCAGAGAAAAATCTACAGGCAGTGTTTTGGCGGCCGTACTCAAAATATTTGTTCATAATTTCTACTCAAAAACATCTGTTGCTGTACGTACAAAATCCCATATTACTTAATGTACCAGGTGGCTGGTTAATATTATGGGGTTGTTGTTGTCTGAACTAGTAGCTAGCTACCCTGAAAAAAACTTTTCTCTTTTGTTCCAACCACCCTTATCCACTCTTTGTCGCGTGCGATACGGCCCACGTGCCCTCTGTCACGCCGGCGAGTGTCGAGAATGTAAAACATTTCAGTTATTACGTGTTTTGTCAGAGTGAACCGGTATGAACCGGTTCGTTCCACTTTTTATACAGTACTCTCTAACTCTAGTCGTCGTTCTTGCCATTGTAACAACAGAAATGTTTCAGCGATAACGCTTCGCAATATTGTTAGCATATATTTAGTAAGGCGACAAAAGGTAATAATTAAGCAGTTGGTATACTTCTGATACACTTCGTATCGCTTTCATACTCATTACATAAAATTCATTAGTGCATTATTATTAGCCGGCAATCCCCATCGTTTTGTTTTGTCTCTTTTCATCACGATTTTATTATTTACCATAGTTGTTAAATTTAAAATACAGGGAACAAATTTTAAATATTAATACTGTCTGTTGTAGCATGTGTACACTGAGCTTATTATTGTGCGTGTACCTTTTAAAAGTAATTTCTACGTATGTACATATGTGTGCATACATGTATGAATGTATGTGTGTGTGCATACATATAGTATATATGGTCATACCCACCCACTTTAGTCACACGAGAATTTTGATAAAAATATCCTTATAGTTTTTATGTAGTTACAGAAATACTTTTATCGATATTTTCAATATCTGTTCCCCTCACCAACAAGATATGTTACAATGGCTGCGGCGGACCAGAGACAAGAAAAACGTCTTTATAACGCACCTGGTGCGCGTACTGACATCTATCTAAGAGACTATACGGTGACTTAACAGTTTACATCCTTGATAAGTATTTAATGTAAATATGGACGAAATATTGTAGAAATAATGAGAAGTTGTCATCTCAGTGAGATAAAACATAATTCAATTATAATATATTTTACGACAAAAGCGGTATGATTTTTTACTACAAAATTTTGGTAATGGGAATCAAAAGTTGTAAAGTGTGAAGTTGTGTTAATTCTGTGCGTCCGGTTAACTGTGCAGCTGCTATTGATTGACATAATTTTTTACTAATGTTGTGCCTCTATTAGCCCGAAGGGGCAGGCAGAGAGGCTTAATAAACTTTCGTAATTCGCTAGTTGGCTGCTATGTCTCACTATCGAATTGGGGGTGAGCCTATTGCCGTACACCGCATTTAGGTGAGTGAAAATAGTACAAATTAATAAAAAATGATGCCATCAATTGATGAAAATAACACCAGCAATCATTTGTTGATCTCATTTGTACTGTATTGGACTGTAATATGCAATCAAAGTTCCTTATTCGGGAGGGATATGGTCCATAAACATGCCGTGAACACTGAAGCCGCGAGTATGGTGTGGTGATTTATAGGGGATTTATCTGACGTGCGTTATAAAATATATTTATTATTCATTGTTATTGGGTTTTTCTACGTGTAAATTTGTAACAATAACAATGAGTTTGGATTTGGGCCCAATGTGTGGCAATAGGTTCACCAACACCTGGTGGAACTGTTGAAACTTAGGAATAGGTACGAGTACTACACCACTACCATACCTACTCCTTTTGGAAAATGCAGGCGATGTTATTTTATAAATTATGATATTTAAGCAATGTTTCGCGTTTTGAAAAAAGATTTTTTTTTATTCCGACCTATTTCCAGCCTTAGCAGTAATAGGATTAATATCTATTTTAGTAAGAACTGAATTTTTGTTGACTCCTACACTATGTTATCATCGTCGAGTAAAAAACAGCATGAGGCAGGCGAGCTTTATTCCAAATAAAAATAATAATAGTAAACTAAAAGAATGTACACAGTAAATGTACAGACAAAGGCGGGTTTTGTCAAAGAGCTTTGGTTTTCACCGCAATATTAATTGTTTGTTCATGAACAATTTGATAACTCTTTGTTTTTATAGTACACATTACAAGAGTGTTATAAGATTACAGTATGTATCGCTAGTTTTGGATAAGCGATGGAAAAAAAATTCAGCGACGTTTACATTGAGTCCTTGGAAATTTACAATTTAATTCCAGGAATATTACTGTGTGGAGCTTGGAATGAAGCTTTTCAAATTTACTTTTTTTATTTTTGACGCCTTTATTCCCCCAAAGGATAGGCAGAGCATGTAATACACTCCCACGATTAAGTCGTAATTTCTTTTTTATTTACCAAATAATATGAAAAATTATAATGTAACAACATACCCACAGTAACAATGAACAGAATCCCCAAGATATTACTATAAACAACTCTGAACGAACGCCTCGGGACTAAGTTTAAAACCGTAGTGGCATTTTAATTAAGGACATTTTAAACGTCTCATACATTTAATTTGTTGCAAGAAAAACGTCTCAGGAGCCACACCTGAGCTACACTGCGATTTGTCAGTCTAGATCCTTGGCATTTAGTATTAATTTAGTCGTAGTCTCTTGTGACCATTTTGCTGTGTAAAACGAAAGCCAAGTTATTAAGTTCATTTAAAACTAGTCTCCATTGAAATGTATTTTTATTGATTTTTTTTAAAGCTTTACTATAATATAAGTTACATATGAAGAATATAACTATTCTCGTGGTCATTAACATACATAATAATAATATGAATCATATATATATAAGAGATCAGTAATTATATATTTTTTCCATTCCTTTTATCGTTCCACTGTTGGAACACGAGTCTCCTGTCAGAATGACATGAGACACAATGAGGTTAAAGTCACAATCTGCCACGCTGGTTAAGTACAATAATTTTGCTTCTTAACATTGTCTCTTTCCATTAAACATATAATCCTCTTATGTAGAACAAAACAATATTATGTCTACTGCAGTCAAAACGTTTCTATAGACATTTAAATAAGAACCATATATACGTATGTATGTCGCATTTTCAATGATTTGAGCGCAATACTTCTAAAATCTCTTTTAAGTCCGTTTCACTTTTCATTTCCCCGATAAAATAAAGCAAGTGAAGCCAAAACAGTACGGTCTCAGTAATTTGATACGTGTTTTATTGGTATCGAAATTTCAATTATCCTTATTTTCTTTCCGTCTCACACAAACGTTTTGCAATGTAAAACTTTATTAGAATGTTCGTTTGTGTACCTCAAAAACCTCTATTTCAAACCTCATCTAAATCTACCACAACTTAATTCGAATCAAGGGCAGCTAACTGATAAAAATGCCGAAGTGGCTTATAATCTGCTTGTGTCGTGAAGTGATGACCGTGATGTGTTGAAAAGCATCATTCTCTAAATATTGATCAATTGACACATTAACGTAACATCCGACCTGTATTTCCCCAAAAGGGTAGGCACGGGAATGCCACTTGTAATCAGCTATGCGTCATGTTATGCGTCTCATGGAAGGGTGGAGCTAAACTGTGATGTCTAAAATGTATTTTGATCCTATTAACATTATATATTATAACAAAAAATGCTATGCTATACTTATGTTTAAAAAAAGACAAATTCGCCAAATCCACAAACAATCCGATTCGGGACGGATTACTAAGTTGCATCATTCATTTATCAAGCACTCCTGGGTCGTGGCCAAATGTCCCACTGCTTCATCATACCTAACGAGAAGCTGAATGGTCCTTCCCAAAGATAATTATGTACATATATATTTTTACATTTTCCAGTCCTTCCTTGCCGATTATTAAAAAATTCAAATCGAATACGACCGAAATATACACACTCACTTGATCTGCGTAACACCTGCTTCATAAATCTTATTATACGATAGAATCCCTTGCATTTCGCTCGTATTTCGATAAGGCACGAGGATTCCTTTCGGAGAGTAATAACACTAGTACTTAAATAGTGTTACAGGAGACACCGGCGGAGGGTATTGGAATTTATATGCCATAAATTTATTACAAATCCATCCGGACTATATTTTACGATAAATAAATTGCAAATATCTTTAAACAGCGACGCGCGGAAGTTGGTTATAAACTGGGTGTACTTTGTGGCAGCCTGAGACACCATATGGGGCCCGTCTGGCTAGCTGCAGTCCTCCCTATTAATCATTAATACTGTCGCAGCACAGCTATATATTGGACTCTGCTGCGTTGGTATAAAGGCTGTACTTCCAGTGAGTTATTGTCGAAATGGCGTATCCGCGCCGATGTCGCTTTATCGAGTATGATGTATCAGTAGCTGCTCTTTGACAATTTTTGCCGAGCATTAGCAGGTTAAAAATGTACTAGGAAGTTCTAACACTTGCGTATTATCTAACACCTTATGCGATTTGCGTATTAAATAAAACTGATGGGATTGGAACAATTGAACGTATATGGGCGAAATTTTGCCAAGTGTAATTAATTGGTAATTGTAGGCCACACGTTAAAAAAGAATTGTGGTGATGATATTGATAATCGCTAATAATGTACATATATTGATTGTACAATCACAGTCACATAATACCAAGATAGATAAAACCTGTGCTCTTGAGACCAGACAACTGATAAGCTATGTAGATATGAATATAAATTTCTAAATACGTACTTGTACTCTATAAATAAATTATACATACAGACGTTATTGTAAAATGTTAGTCGTACCTTCTTTGATCGTAGCGAAATATTTTATCCACTTTTTTTGAATGAGCTTTATAACTCCGCAATAGGAATTCAACGTATATTGCTCTGGTGGTTGTGGAGTGTGGACTAATAGGACTCCGTAGATCCATCCGTGATGATATAATTTTTAAAATATAATGCGAGATAGAACTCACACAACTTTTTTAACCAATCACGACCTTTTATATGAATATTCCCATTTACAACCAACAAAGTGACAAATTTTTGTTTACAAACTAATTATTCATGTATTTCCTGTTATCATGAATAGGGAATAAGCAAAAAAAGAATGACAGTAATTTATGTCTGACCATGACATTATATGTTAATTGTTAAATTACTGAATTGAGAAATGTCAAACTGTCATTACCTATTTTCTGCCATAATTTTACTAAATTTCTCATATACCCACCTATAGTGAACGTATAGTCCTAACCAAAAAATTTTATACAAATATTCGCATTTCTGTCTTCAAAAATGACAAAACGTACGCAAAGTTACATCCCCTATCCTTCAACCCCAATGGTTGAATTCCAAAAATACACACCGCTCTCTTACGTCATATAAAGAACCTTTGTGGAAAGTTTCATGCTTCTAGATCGATTGGTCTCGGCTGTGTTTTGATTAGCCAGCCTCTCTGTTCGTTCTTTTATACATGTTGATAGTGCAGAATACGTACGTTATATCATAACTATAATCCCCAAAGAGGTAAGCAGAAGAGTATAGTAAACACCTAGGTTTCACCAGTTACCTTTGCGTCCCACTATGGAGTAGGTGGTGGTAGTACATAGAAGAATAATGGTGGAAAAGTACAGAGCATGCCATCAATAGCTAATGGTTTACGGTGTAAATATGGAAATGTAGTAATTTGTCTACAAGAGACTATTACTATTACTGATAATTATCAATACTAGGTTATCGTTTAAAGGTCTCATTATATTCACCGTTTGAAACTAAGTAGTGAATGCACTTACTATTACTGATAATTATCAATACTAGGTTATCGTTTATATATAGTAGTGAATGCCCCTGCATTCACTACTTAGTTATCCCCTGATAGGAGTAATACTCCGATTAGAATATGTCACACTTATATTCAATGCTACTCGTAAAAGCTTTCTTTTCCTCTGCTTATACCTATTTTCCTCCTACGATCTACCTTTAAAACATAGAAAAGAATGTCGCATATATCCACAAGAAAACGATCTTTTACATAAAATTATCATTTCCTAGATTTTTCCCTGAGAGCATAGACACTCACGCAGTAACTTTAATCAGTAAATTATATTTTGCCGATCTTATGCGTGATTTTACCACTCGCTTTTTTATTATTAAAACGATTAACCATTGAATCAACTCATTAAAATCACATCTAGTGGTTATCATTGTCATCCATTCTGTTGTAAGCACATTCATCAATTTATCAATTTATTGTTATTTCCAATCCATTACGAAATGTATTGAAACAAAATTCGCATTGTTATCTGCGCTCACGTAAGCTTGTTTTATGACATTCCGTTAATTACCGGTTTATTTAAAACAATTTGACTCTTTTGTTTCATACGATGTCAGTTTTCTTTTTAGTTTTAAAAAGTTCGTCACTACAATAGGATACAAAACTAGCGTTAGTAAAAAGTATCGAGACAAGTCGGTCGCGGTATAGCGACCTTCGAGCAGGTGTCTTGGTTGCGGCAACAGAATTTTTTGCTTCACTGTAATATAAATGTAACATTCCAATTCATATAAGCTTAGTGGCATCGTTTTAACTGTAGGTACAGTTCTTTGTTTTGTTTATTTCCCCTCGTTTTTATGTAATATGTATAGTCTAAGGTAGAAATATGTACAAAACAATACTTTAGACATTGCCGTACCGAAGTTATAAATACTAATGATTTAGAAGGAATTTCTAAAATTCAGTGACTGTGTTCAATAATTCTGTAATTATGTGAGTGTTTAAAAAAATGTTATTCCACGTGCATGGAGTTTGACAGCGTGCTGGCGACCAGCGTGGTGAACTATCGCGTAGGACTTGTCCATCATTAGAACGTCAAAAGTCGATACAGTTTTAAAAAGCGACCACGTTTATAAATATGAAATAATGTCATAAACGTTTTAAAAAATCATTTGAAAAGAGCTTCCCTTGAACATTATTGGCTGGTCCAATTCGTTTGCTGCATATAGGCCTCCATGAGGGGCTTTTGTTTATATGTATAATACAAAATTATTATAATTAATTAAAATTAAAAAAAAATACAAAATACAAATAAATCAATACAACATTATAATACAAAACTTTGCTATTTTCCTTCTGAGTCGGTAATTTGTTAACTGTACATAAGGTAAACATTCTTTTTTTACGTAAATACAATATCAAAACACCTTAGTCCCACTATACGCACCGAGCAGGTGTCCTTGCTACCTCGAAAACAATTAAAGAACATATTAATTCAATTTTGGAATTCCAGTTTATTTCCTCTTGTTTATGTCCTATTTAGGGAACACCCTTTGAATGCGAACTCAATGTAGGCGGTCGCGAATATTCAAATGTTTTTGGGGTAAGATTTATTTTTAAAGATAAAATTCTGCCTTTAAATGAATTTTTTCCTTGCGTTTGGAGTTTCCTTTTTTGTTTGTTTAGACGATATCTGATGGGATTTCAACTGTTTAGTTGTTTTTGTATACAAATAACTAGTTTTATTATCATTATTATTAAAAAATTATCCTTTACATACTGGTTTGGAATATTTCGGTGTGTCATAACGTAACATCACGCCTGTTATCCCTGAAGAGGTAGGTAGAGGAGTGTAGAACATTCACCCACACCCACGTTTCACCAGTTACGTTTACGTCCCATTATGGAATAGGTGGTGAACCTATTGCCATGCACCGGGCACATTTCCAAACTCCGAGACACTACTAGAAAATCTAAATTTGAAAAATTCTATAGTGCCCGACCTGGGAATCGAACCGAGGACCTCCTGATCGGCAGTCGAGGGTGTTTCATAAGTTGTAAGAATTTTATACCAATAGTTTCTTATCTGTCTTACTCGGATATCTGTTCCCATATTTTTCACAGACCGCCTCTAATCATGAAAAAGTTAATTTCCAATATTCTTTAGTATCATACACATAAACTCTTCAGTATCATACATAAATACGATTAGAAATTATTCATTAAGAGTATTAGCTATGAGTTAGAAATGACAACGGTAATTAAAATCTCAACATTGATTAATATGTCATTGTCACTCCAGCGTTGTTTGTTGACAATGGCTGAAATGTCAATTAAACAAATGAACGATCGACTGGGATGATCACCTTTCGTTTTGTTTTGAATTTTTAAACGCAAAAGCCTGAATGTGAGGACACGTTGCGTAGAACATATAAAGATATATTCCGGTATCACTGACGGACACCTGCTTACCAAAAGTTGTTGTACAATACGCTAACAAAAGTTCAAGACTCCGTTGAGACGTCACATTGCCAGTGCAAATCTTGTTTGTCCACTGTGTCGTGCGATAAGGCACTGCTGTTATAGGTATGGTAACCCCTTAGTGCAATGTGTCCATTGCCGTTCTCTCACATTTCCACAAGTAATTCCTTAATTAACCAAATAATTTCCATTTTACTTCTCCGTTGCTTTTATCGAGGATCGTCTTTATAACATAAGTATCCCAGCGTTTTTCATCTTTAATTCTCCATTTTATTCTTAAGTTAGCAACGTAATGTGTAAATCCCCCCCAACTCAATATTATTGTTTATCGCGCCACGTCCCTTTTGGGATACGCAAAGAACACCGAATTTCAAATTATCTACCCTTGCAGACTTTCCGTGCTTCTTCCCGTTTAGGA
>DWTO01003007.1:0-13140 GCA_018244755.1 Jemadia pseudognetus | reverse complement strand
TAGGAAAATATCACAATTTATACCTTCATACGTACATATGTATGTATGTGATTACAATCAAGCTGATTTCCCGTGGGAATAGCAGAAACTAAAGATTGCGATCATGGGCGGCTCTAACTTCTTGCGTCTCTACCACATTCATTAAAGTCATCACACGTAGGTACTTGTCTGTTAAAAGGTGCTTTTACTCGACCTTATTTTAAGACGTATCCGATTTGTTTGAAAAACCTCTAAGTCCGCCTTCACCTCTTTCGTTCTAACCCGCCTTATGAAATAGTTTCGTTAAGCTACTGTCATTCAATCTCGCTCCATTTCCAAACCACCTCAACATCTCGTTCTTAATAGAACTCATTGCAACTTTCACACCTTTATGTATATCAAAAAATATGTAGGGAAACTTTAGTGTTCATTGTCCTTATAATATTTTTACATTTAAAACAAAAAAAAAGAAAATAAATAAAGTTATTTTAAGAGCAATACAAATACAAAATCAACAATTTGCTTTCAATAATTATATATATTAATTACATATCTGTAATATTTAACAAGCGAAAACTATAACGTGCATCTATGAAACATGAAATATTTAACATTACCCTATAAAATGCATTAACAATTCAACAAGTTTCAATACATCGATATCAGATACACCGAATACCGGTACACTGTATTACCATTAATAACGCAACCTAACCTAAGTCTAACCGTTAAGTAGTTCAGCCCGATCCCTATCGGTGCCCGCGCAAATACTTCCGGTACATTATATAGAGGATACGAAAACCAATGGAAATTTAATCAAAGCGAACATCAGCGACCCTTCGCACAGTAACCGCAGCGGCACACAACACCAATAAATGTGTGTAATTCATACAGTGGCAAATCCGACTTACTGTGGACAAGCGGGGTCGGCTTATGGGGTTCCAATGTTAAATAAACGTTACCATCTTGTTCTTTGGCAATATCGCCGCGTGTAGGACCGAGGTTAATGAGGACAGATACTGTTATAAGTTATTTTTGCAGACATAATCTCCTTGAATTTTCGTGGTATGTGTGAGTCATTCATTGATTGGATCGGAACCAGTAGGTCTAGAAGCATAAAATTTTGCATCAACGTTCATTCATTTTGCGTAAGTGGGCACAAATAAGATTTTTTTGTAAAATTTACAACATTAAATAAACAAAGCATAAGTTACAGATTTCATACTTAGTTGCATAATAAAAGTTTATTGTGCTTACATCCTAGTTATATGAATAATTATTGTTACACCTTATATTCTATAACCATTATAGTTTTTAGCGGATATTTGATGTAAAACAGCCCGAAAGGTCTGTCGAACTATCCAGAAACCGTATTCAGCTACATTAAGCTTGGCGCGGTTTCTATTGCAATCTGAGTGGAGAGTATTTTAATAAAAGATACCAGTAACTTTTAGACGCCAAACTAAAATTATCCAGTTCCTCCTACTGCCAGTAGATAATTATAATTTCTGTATGCATAAATTCACAATATAATCATAGTTGGCTGAACTTGGCCTAAGCGCCGCCGGCAGCCCGTAGATAAGATATCTATGTAGGTACACATACATTGCGTTATAAATTGCATCCGTTTCCGCCCGCTCGTGCGCTAGAAATTACCACTTTCTCGGAGGCTGGTTGGGGGATTGAAAAAACCGCATCAACAAAACTGTCATATATAATTGTACGTTTATTTACAACGACGCCATCCTTATAAATAGCTGTCAAGACGTTCTTATACACAAATGACCGGAAGGTCTGGTGTAATTAGTGTCCGTTCGAAGATTCGTTTTTGGTATCAGCCCCTTTCGGCTAGAAATCCTAGTTTCGATTTCGGCCAAGGGTGGCTAAACGTTTAATTCTACCAAGAATTATAGATAGATAAAGATAAAGATAAAGATTATGAGCAAAAACTCCTAAGGGAAGACATACATCCATGAGTGGAGTGGAGTTAGATGAAGAACTATTATTGACATTATTCCTTTTCAATTGACTGGTAATTTAGCTATTTCTATACGCTGCTTACTTTTAAACAACATGTTTGTATGTGACAAAGTTATTCACTTATTTAATCTTAATTTTTTGGGTTTTGTTAGTTGCGTCATTCCTCTTTAACAAACCTTAAAAGCGACGACTAGGGTTGAAATAAAAATTAAAAGCGCGCCACGCTTATAAAGAACAAAGCTATATTAGTAAAGTAAATATGAATGAACCTAGTAAAATGCAAATCCTTTTAAATTTTTACGTGTATTTTGAATAATTTTCGTTCACCTAATAGCAGCTCAAAGAACAAATGCAAAATGCAAGCGTAGCAAATTGATCTATGAAATCTGATCATCAAAATTTATGAATTGTAATGGTGTATACCAAAATCGTATAACATTGTAGTAAAGACAGAGAAGACAAAAATAAAAGACATTATATGAAGTTTAAACATTGTATGGTTACCATAATATACATAGAATCTACCAAAATTGGCGGTAAAAGTCCGCGTGTCAATGTTCGCAATACAACCTGGATTCCCCTCAGGCTCCGACTGGTGTCTGGTGACTTGAAACGAACAAGTTAAAATTGTCTCCCAGACGGAAAAAGCATCGGTGTGTAACATAAAAAGGGTAGCAACGCGAAATAAAATTAATGATAAACATTTCAGCAAAGCATTCCTCAGCCAATATTACCCCGACGTCTCGCACATGGAAGAGCGGCAGACAGAGACAAATAGTGTCATCATTGCGACCCAAGAAAACAATTCTCGTCTGCACTTCCGTTAAATTAGAATCTTTAATCACTCAGAATAATCAGATTAAATGTATCTAACATCCCAGTAGTAATGTGAAAGGACTTTATGTAAATAGTGGTTATAAATAAAACATTATTTATGACTCCATTGTTCCGTATCGTGTTTGCTTAAACGTAGTTATAATGACTGTAGATCCTGTAACTACTGAAACTGATTATTGAGACGGGGTTTATATGTACGTTCGACTCCAAAATTACTTTTATGATGTTTGTTTATTCTGTATCCGAGTGCAAAACGAGTTGTATAGTCATTTTCATTCTACGTCGCAATAGCTTAAGACTGTATATGAAAATTTTGGATGACCTCAGACTAATCGCGGAGTCAACTCTCTTGACTTGAATGAGTTATTTACTGGTGGAAAAACGAACTAGCAGATAAGTTTTGTGTGACTATAAAACAGTGTGACTATAAAACTTACGCCTACTCGACCTTAAATATGTAGAGTTCAGACCAGTTGTCAATACAACACCGAAATTGAAGTCTTTTGCGATGTTATTATCTATGTCGCGTTTGAATTTGGAATCAAATATTATTTACAGGTTTTTTTTAGTTGCGCCCCAAGTTGTGTATTATGTCACATGTCGTAAATCATTACACAGTTTAAAGGTCGACTACATTGTGTTCTCTGACGCTATCATTTATGTATGTAAAATGACGTAACGTAACATCACGTTTGTAATAATTACTCCCACGTTTCACCAGTTATGTCTAGGTCCCATCGTGGAATAGGTGGTGAGTCTGTTGTCACACACCAGGCACAAATCCAGCCTTCGAGCCACTACTAGAAATTTTAACTAGATACCCTAGTGAAAAAAATCCAATAATACCCCATCCGGGATTTAAACCCACTCAATCAACGATTCAGTCATATGTCAAATGAGTTTTAAAGTACTTTTAAAATTTTGGTTATTTATTATTTACACCAATCCCAGACCTGTAAATATTTTTTGCTTTTCAAATATTTATATAATACCTATAAGATTATATTTTAACTTGCATACGCCTCTATGCGAGTTGACGGGAGAAAATTAAACCAACCTGTTTTTCCTTTGTTTTGTCTTAGCTGGCACTATCAAACTCCACATAATCTCCAATATCCTAAATAATCTTCCACTTTCAGACAACACTTCCAACTGAATTATTGAAACATCAAAATCAAGCAAATGCTTCCCTCGCGCATGGGACCGACCTGGTTAGTAGGTCAAAGGGCGACACACTAGACAGAGGAGGTTCGCGTATACGATGTATGATATATAACCTACGTGCGTGCAGAACTTGACGTTAAGTACATCTGTAAACGATTACAAAGCCTCGGCCTTTATGATCCGGCCTTTAGGTTTATGATTCCATTGAAGGATGTTAGTACCAAGCGTCGCGGAGCGCCGGATGTACGAAGTAGGTCTCGGTGGTAATGGGGCGCTAATAAATAAAGTATTTAGTTATCTTTTAATTTACTTGACTTAATGATTGGCTGTTTTTATTTACTTGAGGGGCTGCCGCGCGGCTGCTTTTTAAAAATGTCCTGAGTTCGATCCCCAGGTCGAGAAAAGCATTAGTGAATATTTTTATCTCAAATTTTCGAGTATTAGCACAGACTCAGTATTTTTGCCAATTGTCTAGCAATAGACTCACCTAATGTTTCATGGCGGGAAGCACAGTATAACTGGTAAATTATGGGAGTATGCTTCTCCGCCTACCCCTTTACGGTACAGGTGTAATGTTATGTTTCTTTATTTCCTCTTTGTATTCTACCTAAAGCTGAGTACTGATACTTACAACGGCAGGTCTTAATGCCTGGCGGCATTTCCTACCAGTCAACATATGTATGTAATTGTGCATTTTAATTTTATTACAGAGCCTCTTAAAGACGCTTTCAATTTATTATTTATACCGCTAGTCAATCTATTATTCATAGTTCGAAACTCTTTTTTAATATTTATACCCTCAAAACAATGGCCATTGAATTAAAATAAGAACAAAGACAAAAACATCAGCACATTTAAATTATGATCCTAACAAAACCTGTATAATGTGGCATACGTACATATGTATATATACGACAAACAAGCGAAGGATGAAAGAGAAAAGTGAAATAAATGACTTTTTTAACGAATGCTCCCATCCCGCATAAGTCGACCCCTGTTTATAGGTCAGAGGGCGTCACGCGGAAACGGCGGTAGGGCGAACGATCCTTTACGACGCAAGGCTATGACGTGGCCCACTGGTGAGCGTGTTACACGCACGACACGACCCGACGCGATCCAATACGACTCGACACTTTAAATATTCCTTGAAATTCGTACAAAATAATAAAGACATATTTTTATTTATTGGAAACTAACTAATTGCAAAAACACTGTTATAGTTGGGATGAACTCTAAAATTGCTTGTCCGATTTTTATCTGTACTTGTAATAGAGAGCATTTTAGTTGTAAAATGTCTCACAGATGCCGCTGTTTCGCTATGTGTGATCATTAAAGTGTTTTATCTCTATTAAAGAGTGTAGAGTGAAAAAATACAGTTACTGCGATTATCGTGTCGTATCTGATTGGTCGTAGTCGTGTCGCGTGTTAAGAAAACTCCTGTGAAGTAACTCACGATAACGATACACATGTGTGGCGCGAGCTTCAAGATCGATAAGATTCCTACGTAACCGCATTACATATAAAGTTATAGGATATGTACCTATTCGTATTTTCTTATATGTATATCGTATGTTGAAGACGTCAGGTCAGTAAGGATGGTGATATTTGGTACTTGGTGCTCTCTGCCTAGCCCGTAAAGGAACTGACTTGACGATATAATAATACATACATGATTATGTATTATTATATCGTAATGTAACTGCGTAATTTTACTTATATTTTGTACAGTTTCCATATTTCCAGGCCTATTTAATTGTTACCATAGGTCTTTAATAACCAATTGAAATTCAAACCTTTTTTGTACCTACTCATTAAGACGTTCATTCATTTCATTCGATTCATACATTCATTTAGTGTATATTAAAAATAACGTATTCGGAAATATTTTGGTGTACATGGTAAACACAAAATTATTTATGTCAAAGATTTCCAGGAACTGTGGCTATTAATGTTTACGATGAAATTTCCGTTGCGAGAAATTCGTAATTGATATATGAAAGCCTTGACCCAAGTTTGACAAGGTTATACTGCGAGTAATCCCTGGAAATTTGATATTTCTTGTTTGAAAACTGGATATAATGTTTAGGGGTCACACGACTGATCGCTCCGTGGTAGTAGGGACATCTATACGTCATTAGGTAGGGTTTTGTAATAAGGGTTGATATATGACATAGCGATTTGATAAAGCTATGGAATTTTACGTAACATTTTGCATAACATTTTATAAATATTGTTAAGAATTTTAAAAATACTTTTATTAGTACTGGCTGATACTGATTCAAAATATAAAGTAAAGTGAAGCGACCGTCACGGTCAACTCTTTGATGTCTGACCAACATTCTGTTTCACAAACGTCTTCATATATCATAGGTAGGTAAGAGTACCGTTAAGTCTGTTGTGTAAGAGACGTTGTAGGTTGTTATGAAGACATTCAGAGACACACACAGAGACAAACACATATACATCTTTTCGAGCGTCCAATTCATTTGCGAACATTTATTTGCGTGAATAGAATTTCTGATAAGTGTACTTTGCCTTTTCAACATCCACAATGGTATGTACCATCTTGATTACCAACGTCGTCATCACGAGTCCGACACACGACACCAACCTATCAACACGACTGTACTGTCAAGATATTTCCGTATTCTGTCCGTCCAAGTCTTGTAAGTTGACCAATTGCAAGTCAATTGTACTGTTAACACGCTTTTGAGAAAATTATGGCAATCTCTAATCCGCGTAGGTTTTCTTCTATATTTTTCTTCACGATTACATCAACTGACATGTAACTTTTTAAGATGCTTGCGTCACCCAGCGTTGCTATGTGGGGCGGCGCAAAAGTTCATCTCGAGTGACCCGCTCTTTGTATGTATTTGTGTACGTAGTACATAAACACAAAGACAATTTACATTTTAGCTGAGTGACGTGATTCGACGAGATCGATAAAGCGTCACAAAAGGAGGTATATATACACCGCACAGATACGAGTTGATGCAGTATACAATATGGACAGATGCGGTCCCAGCTTGTATGAGCATAGTTTCTGTACCGCTTGAGAAGTCTCAATTACGCAGCAGGATTCAACTGTGGCCGAAAACGTCCTAGGTTCAGTCTTAAGCAATCAATATCACCATCATTATCAACTGTTTAATCATTTTACAAGTCATCGTTCAAAAAATAATTGACGAAAACAATTTGTGAAATAAAAATTAATAGGGGAATATAGGTAAAAATGTTATGTTTGAATTTCGAATGTGACACACATTCGAAATTCAAACGTAATTTAGCGTTGTGATGTCATAATACGAAAAACGATGAAAAACTGGAAAAATATTATTTCGCAAAAAGCTCATTGTCATTTCTCAGAGCTCAAACTATCTCCATATCAAATTTCATCAAATCGGTTCAGCGGTCTACCGTGAAAGCGAAATAGACGGACAGATACTTTCCCACTTGTAATATATATAGATACACATAAATAGGACGTTGTCAAGCATTAATGATATAATATTACAGCAAATTTCTAATGCAATCGCAAATAAAAAAGTAAAATCTCAAAGCATAACATACAATAACATCACATCTGTATTTCAAAGGGATTGACGAGTGTATATTCATATAGTAGCGTGTGAAAGAGAGGCAAATATTTTTTAAGCCAACACCAAAGTCACACAATAACACACGATAATTCCTTTCCGTGATAGGATAATGCCAGGATCCGGGCGGCCGGGGCTCGCGCAAACAATGAACGATTCAACAAAACCTCATTAGTTTTGACATATTGAATTGAATTAACTGACAGGCCTTTAAGTGCAGTGGTTAGCGCACCCGATTATCCGATGCTTTTGAGTTCGATTCCCACCTACAACAATTATTTGGAAAAACAACACGAATATTTGATCCGTGTCTGTACAAAGTTCATATAAGTATTTGTTCCACAGTTATCTTGTTATCAGTACATGTACTATTTAGTTTGAAATCAGACAGCCAAGTGGGCAGTTGTACCGAGATATTTTGATGACAATATTAAGTTGATATTACTTACAATTAAAAAAATAAGTCCGGTATTGACGATTTACTTACATAATTTGAAGTTTTTATGGTTATCTTAAACCAGCTCTACAGCCATGGATTAAGTTATTATGGGAAATAAAACCGAAAACTGCCGAAGACGGGCGGTATTTCGCTACGAGACGTGATATAAAATACACAATATTTATAACCCATAAAGCCCAGACGTCGATCTCGTTTGGGAGAATAAAGGAAACTCCATTTATACATAGCGTTATCCCATTCGCTTACCCTCAAGTACCTACTACTTACAGTTACATAACTCGAGAGACGACGAATTAATCAATTACGTAATTGCATTGCGTGCTCGTTAGCGGAGCTCGTAATCCGGTCTGGTACATGCGCGGTATTGGAACCCGACATATTTAAAGTAACGACATATATTATAATCCTGGCTTTTGGATGTATATTTTATACCTACCGAACTTTTGTTTATTTGCTTGCATTGTAGAAATTGTACGTGATAAACCAAGTAACATCCATCTCCTTTATTATTATATCATCATACAAGGGCCCTCTCTGGGGTAGGTAGAGATCGCCCACTGCCAATTACGGCTATAACAATCCTATTGATACCATCGTTTTATTGATAATTCGTAATTGTCTTAATAACGAACATCCGGCCACGCACGGGGTGTTCCTCTCAAAGTGGGGTATTACTCCAAGGGTGGCCCACCCCTAGGCGGCAGCTTTTTACGTCCGTTGCTAAAACTAATTGGCTTTATTGCGTTCGTGACAAATAATTAGACCTCCTACGAGCTCAGACAGAAATATTAGTGTTATGTATATTCGTTGTATTCGTGTATATCATTCGTATCTATCATTAGATTTATTATAAATGAAGTATTATTTTCTGTATTTTTGTATTTGATTATAATTTATCATAGACAGCTCGTATTTTTGTGTTCCGGTATGATCAAGACCTATCAAGATCAGCTAGGGGTAGATGCCATCATAACGACTTTGTAAGAGGTACCTATAGAAATTCATGATGCAAATCATTTTGGTCTATACGTATCTGCATATGGCTATATTCCCTTACTTTTTGTCCATAGATCTGATACCATTAGATCTGAATGTCGCGTACTCTAAATTGAGTTTATAAAATAATTATGCCACTACCCACATTAAAAAAAATCGACAATAGATTGCCTCGTTGGGCGAACGGTCCCAATTTCAAATGCCGGATTAGGTACTATATGGGATTTTTCGAACTAAGATTTTCAAGGACAAATTTGTAGACGTAATTAGGTGTCTAGGATTTGTACCCGGTGTATGGCTATAAGCTCACCACCTATTTCATAGCGAGAACGTAAACGTAACTGGTGAAACGTGGGAGTGGCTACACCCTTCTGCTGACCACGGAGATTACAGGCGGGATGTTACGTTTTTTATTCATACAAAACAGGCTTCACTTGACTGGGAATCGTCCACTCCGAACCCGTAATGCAATCAGATCCGCAGATCGAATTTACATTATTAATAGTATACATATTTATACCCAAGCAAAATTAATACAATAACAAATATACGCCGTGGATGGAAACAGAACACAGTACCCATAACTATTATACGTATAACAATCAGATCGATGTGTCCTCATGGACTAGGAATCCATAGTTGAAAGCCTACTTCAATGAACGAGCGACGGGCTGAGGGTAGGTAGTCAAACTAATTTGTTTACAAGAGCGCTTGTGTTGTGGGGACGTGGGAATGATGCTTGACCCGACGCTGACGAATGAATGTATTGATTCCTTCGACGGTTTGTAGCGACACCCGCCAGTATCCGGACATTAAGAGGGGATGTTGACGCCCTTATAGCTAAATGAAGTAAGACTATCGAGATAAATAGGATTTAAATATTTTGAAACTTGTTAATTTTACTATTATTCTCATGATTATACCACCATGCCAAGTCCATTAGAGGGTAAACAGAGAGCAGCGATCGCCAAGTATCTCTTTCCTCACAGACTTAGCGAGCTTCCTCTGCTTTCATTATACACGGCGCCGGTTTCGATTAGTTTTATTATTTATTTTAAAAAAACCTTAAAAATGTTTAATCTTAAAGTCCTTAATGTCTGCCTATCTATCGTGTGCCCCGGTATGCCCCGTTGTTTAGGCCATCTGTTCCATAGTGAGACATAAACGTAACTGGTGAAACGTGGCAGTGTACTACACTCCTCTGCCTACTTACTTGAGAGATTACAGATTCCTAAATATACCCTCTGCCTACCCCGTAAGGGGCCTGGCGTGAGGATATGTATGTATGTACATAAACACACACAATATGTTGATCATTCTCTTTGATTTCAAGAAACCTTAAAAGATTCTTGCTCGCAAGTTTCTTTATATAAAAAAACCCACGTACACACTTCAAATAGGTACCTACGTCGCGTAGACAGATTTACGTAACGTTCGTTATAATTGTGACAACGTACAAATCAAAAGGTTCTTTTGATATAGAATTAAATTTATTTCTGACTGTTACACGTGTATGAAAAAATATCGTAACGTCGCAAATATCTTATGTCAATGTCAAACGTATTAAACATTATATTTTCCCGAAGACGTGAGCAGCGGAGTGTAGGATACTCCCACGTTACGATTGCTCCACGATTGATTCGGGGGTGAACCTGTTGCCTTACGCCGTCGATAAATGGAAACTCCGGGACACTTCTAGAAATTTCTACTAGGTAATCTAAGTTAGAGATACCCAATAGGATCCGACCCGAGATTTAAACCCAGGATCTGGCGGGCTTGTAGTGTCTAGACCTATGAAGCAGATTTATTTTTTGACCTTAGATTATTAGTTTTTGTTAACTAAGATGCCAAACGCGTGCAATACTATAGGTATTATATCATAGTATTTTATAAACGTGTCAAGGTAATTATTTAATTAAGGGATGGATGCTCTTAATCAAAATAAGTTACCTATAAAAGTAATAAGTGATAATTGGTTTTACTGCCTCGTCGGTCGTGTTAGTTGCAAGTGCAACTGACGATCGGAAGGCCCTGGATTCAATTCCCGGGTCGGGCACTACAAAATTTTTCTAATTAAGATTGTTTAGTAGTGGCTCGGAGTTTGGACATGTGCCCGGTATATGGCAAATGGCTCACCACCTATTCCATAGCGAGACGTAAACGTAATAGGTGAAACGTGGAAGTGTTCTACGTTCCTCTGCCTACCTCTTCGGGGATTACAGTCGTGATGTTACGTTTACGTTCAAAATAATAATAAAATTTGTTTATGAACATATGAGTTGCTGCCGATTCTTAAGTCACTAACGCCCAGTGTCTATGGGCGCAGCAAACGGATTATATCAGCCCGCCCTGCTCCCTCTTCATTTCTAGTACAAGGTAAAAAAGCTTATTAAATATCGTATCGAAGAAACGGTACTAATAAGAATCTGTAAGAGGATTAAATATTTAGGACGGGTATTATTTCAAAGAGGTCTCTTGACTTACAAATAGGTACAGAGTATAATAAATTTCTTAGTGAACGCCTTTTTGTATCCCAAACCCGTGTGTACTTGTAAGAACATAAGCTCTTTATTTAATTACAAGTAAGGTTAACAAATATGAACGTACAAAAAAATAATCGCCTTACATAAATACGAGCATATATAATTTAATTAACTTAATGTGACATCCCTAGTTATGCTTGATACATTAATAGAAATATACCAGTCGTCACCTACACATGTTAAATGTTACCAAACCAGGACTAAGTTTCTACAATAGACAAGCATTTGTGAGGAGTTTTAAATGTAGGAGAAGCGAAATAAGTGTGCTGGGACAACTATGATACCTATGGAAAATAGACTTTGCCATAATACGAGTATGTATATAACTGATATATGGAGAATAGATTATTTTTATCATTCAGTTTTTTTTATTTTCAATAGATATTAAAAAACATTGATTCATTATTCAAAAAAACTCGATTGAACATTGATATGGTTTGAAAAGTTCAACTGCCTCGTTGGTCGTGTTGATTGCGACTGCCGATCGGGAAGTGCTGGGTTCAAATCCCGGGTTGGGCAGTACTGAATTTTTCTAATTCTGATTTTTTAGTAATGGCTCGGAGTCTCGGAGCTCGAAGTATGTGCCCGGTAATGCCAATAGGCTCAACACCAATTCAATAGAGGGACGTAAACGTAACAAGTAACACGTGGGAGTGTATTGCCCTCCTCTGTCTACCTCTTCGGGGATTACAGACGTGATGTTACGTAATTGATTAAAAAATAAATCAATTTGCAATTCGATAACTCTAGACTGTTCTACGGATCTTGCGCAGAACAGTTTATGGTCGTTAAGAGTAAACATAAAAGTCTTCATATCAATATATCTCGCTATAACAGTGAAGTAAGATACTGGTTTACCTCAACGCCTTAGATTTCAGTACATTCCGTTCGATCACTGGTAAACTGTGTTAGAAATACAATCGTGATTTTGTCTTATACAGGCGAGACGGAATAACGCACCAAACTAGGCGAAGTTCCGCCAGCGAAACACATTACAATATTTTAAATTGCAGATGAATGTAATATGCACACATCTGTTAATACTAGACGCACGCTAACGCGGATGGTGAAAAAAGTTGAAATCGGTCAGCGTCCAGCCGTGCAGCACGGAAACGCATTTCGGAGGAGCCTTTTGTTGCGTGCGTGTGGGCGCATACATTCTTTATGACTCCATCGCGCTGTGCTCATCTTTGTTGTAGAGTTTCACTGAATATTCGTAGCTCGGTTCAAAATATACGTTGTATATCATATACTGTGTTAATATTTCCTATAAATATATATTATGGCAATAGGATCACACTTTATTCCACGGAGGGGTCAATAATAACAACTAAAACGTGGTGAATCCACTTTCTTGAATTTAAAACGTAACATCACGCCTGTTATCCCCGAAGAGGTAGGCAGAGGAGTATAGAACACTCCCCAATTCACCAGTTACGTTTGCGTCCTACTATGCAATAGGTGGTGAGCCTATTGCCATGCACCGGGTGCAAATCCAGACTCCGAGTCACTATTAGAAAATCTAAATTAGAAAAATTCTATAGTGCCCGACCCGGGAATCGAACCCAGGACCTCTTGATCGTCA
>DWTO01003006.1:0-13142 GCA_018244755.1 Jemadia pseudognetus | reverse complement strand
CCATTATGGAATAGGTGGTGAGCCTATCGCCATGCATCGGGCACATATCCAGACTCCGAACCACTACTAGAAATTAACTATTAACTAATAGAACTATTAAAAATAGAATAAGTAAAAATTAACTATTGTTCTCATTCAAAGTTCGAACTATAGCTACATGTAATAAATATATATTCTCAAATGTCGCGCAACGGTTACAAAGTAAACACACAGATAGATAATTTCCTATTTACATTATTAGCGTGTATAAACCAACAATGCAATCCTCTTAGGTACTTGTACGTCTCCGACAAATATACGCGAGGAGTTACTTGAATCTTTGTCAACATTGGACCGTCCTAGAAGTCAAATGAATCCCACGTCCCACTAAACTACTAAGCCCGTCTGTCTGGTGGCGTGGTCATTTATAAGATATGTTAAATTAAATATCGGATAATAACAATAAAATACGTTATAATTATTCATTCGACGTTACATGGCAGTAAATTATTGTAAAAACTTGTCATTTATTAATAATGCATGAAGCTGACTGTACTGGCTTGTAAACTAGATCTAGGTGCACAACAAGTTACTCCTATTGGTGTCTATACGATATGTCGGAGATATAGTGGACTTGTTTTTGTGGGCGACTCTGTTTATGTAACGAGATTGATTGGTAGAAGCTGCACTTTGTGTTTGCCTCGGGATTTGTCGAGTTTCTCATTAGAATTTCAGATTTTCCCGGAGGAAATTTTGTGTAGATTTCCACAACATAATATATATATTATACGCGTACTTATATAATCACACTAGCGATGTCCAATAGCGCCATCTGCCATATTTTATCAGATAAATAACAAATATGTCGTAACAAATATCATATCATAATACATACATATAGTAATGTCCCGAGGTCGGGCAATGACACAGCTGAAGGGTAAGTAATTAAAACTAAAAAAACGATTGACAATCGATACATTATTATACGCTACAAATTCAATTTATCACAATGTCATAGTGTTGTCAATTTAAATTTGAGAAAAATTCTTATAGGGCATTATTAAAAGCGGTGGTGCAACCAAAATCAAACCTTCTTTTAAAGATAGTGAAAGGCAAAACATTAAGTAGCTCTGGCCCATGCTTTTAAACTTGCACACGACATATACGATTACTTTAACTATTTTCTTTGTGGAGTCTTGTTTTCATTATAACCATTAAAATACATTTTATACACAACATGTATATATATCATATGTAACATTACGCCTGGAGTTCCCGAAGAGGTGGGTAGAGTGTAGTACACTTCCGCGTTTCACTAGTTGCGTTTACGACCCACTATGGAATAGGTGGTGACCCTTTCCACACTCCGAGCCACAACTAGAAAATCTAAATTTAAAAAATCCAGTAGCGCCCGACCCGGGATTTGAAACCAGGACATCTTGATCGGCACTCGCGCGTGCAACCAACACGATCAATGTACGAGTATTATATATATTTACCCAAATCTCTATCTACATATTCATTGAATACACCACAACTTTACTGTTGTCAGGAAACCAGTTACTATACAATTACCGATATACGTAGTGACACAAAACAATGGCTTTAAGTGTAAAGAATAATATAAAAATAAAATAATAAATTAGGTTTATCTTCTAACAACAGCTTACCGCGATAATATACTCGTCATATAATAGAAGTCGATTTAATATGTAGGTACTTGCAAACTAATAATTCTACTCGTACATGCATGACACTTACTTATTATTACAGAGATTTGACATCGTTTGAATTGAAACCTTAAATTCTCCGCAAAGTAAATTCGTTACACTTAAAATCTTAAAAGTCTCCAATTGGAAAATAAATTCAACAGCCACGTTTTCTGACGAATCAAACTATAAACCAACAGCCAGGATGCAATTTTTACATCACGGAATACAATATTCAGGTAAAGCTTTACAGCAATGGTGCGCATGTGTGTTCAATTGTGAACCTTACAAGTACTGGCAAACCTAAATTTTCACTTAGAATATTTCTGGGTGCCCGCTGAGCCTTACGCTAATCTTATTTTACCTGAAAATAAAGCGACATCGCCCATTAGAACCACTGACAAGGAAAAACAGTTACAATCCAGAGAATTGGCACGGAATACCTAACACTCGCGTCTACGCTGAGATATCTGAAACATATATTTTTGAACGCACTGTTTTTTTAAACAGTTCCACGGATTACGTTGAACTTTACGATGACATGTGATTAGGAGGCCTCAAAAATGTAAAAAACAACATAAAAAATAGCGATTCCAGCTTAAAACTAATTTGCAACAAGTTTCTATAACGGTTGTATATTCGCATCGTAACGATTGTGTGGCAAACCATTTGAGTTTTCGCGGAGATTTAGCAAGTTACCGTCAATAGCAAAACTAGTGGAGCCTAACTGAAGTTCATGAAACGGTTTATGTTACCCGTGGATCGTAAACAAAGAACATTAAATGGGATCATCATGTTATCCAGGTTCCAGCGGGCTATTGTTTACTAGTCCACGACTGTACCAGCTAAACAAAGTAGATGTTCGTTTTTTTCCGTTAGGTGATGATAAGTACTGGATTTTATGTCATCGCCATACGAATTCAGCCAATTTTTATCATTTGAAGCTAATGAATTATCACAGATACCAGTAAAACAATTTGTGATATAATTTTTTGTCGAATTCCGTTTAAAACTGTTCAATAATTGCCCTCGGGTGTCATCTCTTTATTTGCACATGTTTGCTTATTTGCTTTATTCATTTTTTAAGTATGGTTTACGATGCTCCGTATGCCCCGTAGCTTATACGAGAGCACGGTCTGAACATACGGATGCTGCAGTCCTGTGAGAGAACCAGCTACTCATAGTTTTACTTTTGACTTTCGCGTACAATTTGTTAATGTTCAAAGATCATGAACCTTAAGGAACATAGCTGGGAAACTTTTTTTAAATCTAATAATAAAGTTCACGTAACCATACAAACTAAAAGCAGATAAGCGTTGGTGCTATGCGTCGTGTGTACAGTGCCATGTCTCTTATGTTATCTTAGTTTACACTTCCATAAACACGGTTAATGACGGTTATATTAATGTATGTATTATTTGGTAAAAGATTACCATTTTTTAGTTTTCAGTACACTCTATAATTCTTCAGTATATGTTTAATATTTTAGAAATAGCAAAATTGCAAACATTACTAAGCAATTTCAGGGCGAAACGTTTCTCTAAATCGTTTCTGCTTCAGAATACGAAAGAATGGAACCCCCTGCAGGCGTCTATTTTCTCCGATTCGTACAATCTGGAATTATTCAAAACAAGAGTGAATAGGTACTTTTTAGGCAAGCGTGCTACACCCTAAGTTGCATATCACTTTCTATCGGGTAAAATAGCAGTCAAACGCGACCCTATTGCTAAATAAAGAAAACCCATTTGGCTTTTCAATTTTTTCGTTCAATATCCTAAGTGATGGGATTGCATACAAGGATAAATGTCACTTGGACTGTATCCAAACTAGAACCAAATACATATTTCTGTCGAAGTGACTTTCACTTGGAATCTCATCCGGAACCTTCGAAACGAGATCAGAGCCAAGCAGGGCTAATACGCCTTAGTCACTTTTCCCTTCATACTCGGATTTGAAACAAGTCGCAATCAAACTCCCCGATTCGATTATAAATGACACTTTATATGTATCTCTCAAACCAGCCCGCTCCATTGATACCCGGGAGTTCAAGGACGAAGTTGTATGGCCTCCCAATCTTCACAGTGGAAGCCAATAACTAAAACATTACTGATGAGAAGAGAAACAAATGATCTAACATTCTACTAGATAACATCTACTAATCTATGAAACCTGCTAATAGTTTTCAGAAAACTGTAATGACGCAAAGGTAAATAGAAAAATGTAGAAAAGGGAGATATAATACAATCCAGTGAGGATTTATAAGATAGCGCGTTTTAGGTACCTAAATTCTATAGAAAAACAACATTTATGAAAATCGAATGCGTTAACTCAACTGGATCTGAGATCACATTGAATTAGTGCAGTGCGATAATAATATCCCATGTTATATGAAAACGTTGACGTAACCAATGAAACGCGGCGGCTGCTTGTGTGGGTGCACACTACTACGTACCGCGGCGTAATCGTGTCAAGGTCGTGTGTGAATGAACTCCGCCGCGTCTGTGTGTATTAGGCGAGTATGTGTGGGTGGCAACTTTTATACGCTTGTATTTTTATTAAATCAAGACTCGCGTAGAGTGCGGTTTTATTTTTTGTTACTCAATTACTAGCTAGATATTCTATGTGTAAGAACTGATTGATTCTGATTGAAAACCAAAATACTTATACAATACGGAGTAGGAATTTAAAGTGATTTAAAATTATCAGATCGTAGTAGTAACAGTAATACTTTAGTTGGTTTTTTATACATGAAACAGGGAAACAGCCGTATTCATTTACGAATGTCATAAGACCACTGCCGAGTGTGGAAATCTGCAGCACAAGGGAACTTTAAACTTTTCCCATAGAATCCCGTGACACAGCCTGTAATAGGAGCTAATTCCATGTATATACATACATACATATCCTCACGCCTGGTCCCCTGCACCAAGTGCCAAATGGCTCTATCCTGACATACCTGCCGTACCTCCTCCACATTCATCATTCTCTTCATACATGCGCGCCGGTTCGAAGACTTCTAACATTATATATACATTTTTTATATAGGATTTATGTACAAATTAGTACGAAGATTATTTAGTAAGTTTTTCAGTGTAACTCATTAGTGGTCGTAAAACACCATATTCGAAGCCAAATATGCTAATGTCGCAGTTTCTTCTATCAGTGTACTGTAGGTACACTGTTACATTTATTCGCGTTTTAGTAAGATTTACGAAATTACCCGTTGCCTCTATGGTGCAGTACAATTTTATAGCCTTGAGCCAATACATTTGCTCATTTTAAGATTTGTACTTTCGAGAATTTTTAAAACCTTTCACACAAGTTTTCCTAGACTATCCCTTTTCATCTTCCTAGGAGAGAAATTTTTGAATAACCTACTCAGTGGTTACATCACAAATTAAACCTACCTACCAACCTATGTTTCTAGCTTTAATATAATTAAGGCTCGCCTATAATCAGTTAGGACATTTCTCATAAACAATTATTTCGAAAAATATTTTAAAGGATTTTTAAAGATAATTCACATTACACAAGCAGCCCCTTACCACCATTATCAATCACTTATTCCTGTAGGAATCATTCAGCTCTATGTCAGTGTTCTGTCAAACCTGGTGTCAAATAAGGGATAGGTCATACTTTTGTCTCCCACAGTCGAAGCTGGATGTCCGTGGAACAGAATACATAAGCCCCCACTCTCACTTCTACTTGCCAGCCACCGCGGGTCGTACATAAGAAAACGTAATATACTAATTAGTACATAGTCGTAAAGTCCACCTGCACATGTGTTGCGATGCCAAAAATATATTCGCGCGGCTGCCAACGATCTTTATCGATCATCTTTTGACTATTGCTCTATGGCTCCTCATTATCATTAATATAATCTGCGCTAATAGACCGTGGCCAGGGCTGCCTTTACCTCTTCAATTAACAACAATTTAACGTACCTTTTATATTACGCATTACTAAAGTATAGTGATTTCGGTACATTGTTTGGATGTAGTTTTTGGGACAATCTCTCGATTTCTATGTTTGTGTACGATATCAGTGTACCGCTTAGCGTCATCACGAATATAAATAAGAAAAGACATATCTTTATCGGTTAGAAATGGAGAAGGCTGGCCTCCAAGGGTCATATAGGACGTCAGCCTTTGCAACCCTCAACAGTGGTCAACTTCTGCAATACTCTAATACGATACCACGCTACAGTCAAATATACTCGTAATTTGTTGAGCTATGAGAGCTTAATGGTTCGATGACAATGGGTGAGCCGTGAAAATAACAAATTGTACGCGGTCAATCTTATTACCATCTATCCAAAGTGGAGTAGATGGCTGTCATAAGCTGCAGAACTCAAATCTATAGTAGAGCGGTCAGCGCTTGGCGGCGACATTTTTACTGGCATCCTGTTTTCGTAAGTGTTTAGGACGTGACAGAATGCTTCTAAACGTAATGAGAAAAGCATAATTGTGCAATGTGCTCATTATGTCGCTGGGCGATGTCAGCAACTAATAGTATTGCATAGGGCTGTCTCTGCTGTCAGCCATCTGTGCAATCATTTAGGTAATTAACTGGTTGTTTAATATATTAAAGTACGTACATATACAAGTGTTAATAGATACAGGCACGCGTAGACGAGTGTTTGTGTTGAATATATTATTAATTTAAACGTATTTAAGTTATAACCTATTAAAAATAACTTCGCTTTGCTTTAAAATTATTCTGGGTTTGACAAATTTTTGTAGAACTGAATACTATAATTGTTATTAGACTTAAAACGTAAGATCCCGTCTTCAAAGAGTGAGACAGAAGAGTGTTTGACACCGCCGCGTTTCACCAGTGGAATGAGCCTATTGCCATACAATATTAGACATACGTGTGAGCAATTTAAGACTCTACTATGTAGTTATGTATTTATAATTTCTTCATTGATATTTTACATAACCTTATACCCAAAAATCAGGAAAAGAACGAAGAAATGTCAACCCTATTGACGTAAATACTGAGAAATTTATATCACCGAAAAAATTTGAAGTGGGTGCATTGGAGCTGGCACCGATCTGCACAACTAAATAATAGATTTACTCCCCCAGAAATAGTTTGATTAAGTAGTCAAAAAGTTTATAGCGTTCTTATGAGCTGCGCCTCGGCGCCAGATAAAAAAACGTTTTCATATGAAAAACGGTAAAAATTTAATAAAAACATTTAAAATACTCACACATTACTTATACATACATGAAATCATTCTTACGTTAACTTTAAAATATTAACAATTAACCACGATAAATACTACCGTTTAACAAGTCATGCCTTCTTGAGTATAGTCTCGTATGTTTAAAATTCAAAACAATTTATATATATAAAATTCAGAACATTCAACATACGTATAAACAATTATATAACTTAAATAAATGCGAATGAAAAAGAAACATTAAATCTTGTCCAATTTATTCTGTCCGTTCGTAAAAGCAAAAAATATGTACCTACAAAAATGTAATAAAATGCACGGTACCACATGTAAATGTTTAAAAATCTTGAATTTAAAAATAGAACCATACAACAACGAGTAACTTCCATGAATACGTTCTATAATTTGCCGAATCTTCAACAAAATTGCTGTATTGCTAATACATTGCAGTTTTAATACATGGTTATGCTAAACACTTGTATATATAACACGCACTGAATAGGAAATATAGAGCCGTTCGCGACATAGTAATGGTTATTTTGATTACATAATTACGCTTGGGGTTACGATAGATTGGTACAATTGGCTGGCAGATAGCGTAGATTGGTTAATTGACGGATTATTTTTAAACACGGAACTCTCGTTTCAACTGTTGTTGCTAGCTTCAATGAAGGATTAAAAGGATGCACTGCACGTTTTTTTCAGTTATTATCATTATATCGCTGTGGTGCTGCTCCTTTCTTAATTACAGCCTTAAAAGATAAAATGCAAATAACTTACCAACGGTATACGACAATTATTAGAGCCGTTTTTAAATCAACTCCCTGATATTTACGGTACTTGTAATCACTAAGCTTTTATTGATTCAACAAGTGAATATCGATAACTTTAAATTATCCTCGCGTGTTTGACTATCGGTTGATCTACTCGTATCTTTATCCATAAGTGGAGTATCATGACGAAAACTACTATCATTCATATATGTAGCTTCCGAGTAAATTTATTACTGTTTTGACGTCGTATAACAACAACGGGATGTGCTTTCTGGAACACGTAACATGCTACTCAAGGAATGATCAGTAGTGTGGAATATTCGTGCAACGGTGTCAGCTAATTGAACAACGTAATACAATAACACCGTTTGTTTAGTTTACGTCCCACTGTGGAATCGGTGATGAGGTGGCAGTATATTTAAATTCCTAAACGAGGCATGCTATCATCCATGGGAACTACTTGTGTATAATATTATTGGTAGTGCCGTTTATGGACACTTGTGAACACTGAAGGCGAGTCTGCAATTGATAAAATATTATGGTAACGGTGTGTCCACTTAAACTTGTTTGAAACATTGAACATGGCGGACAGGTAGCGGGCCACGTGTCCGTCGCCGCTGCAGTGAGCGACAAGTTTCTAATGCTTTGTCAACTTGTGCACACATTTGCATATTAAATTAAAAAGGACATATGGGCATAATACCCCAGGGAACGCCTATGTCCAGCAGTGGACTGCAATAGACTGACGATCATGAAATTAACGAGACAAAAAGACATAAAATTTACAATAACAATACTTCATCAAAAATGTCCATACAGAGCATGATTCTCAAAAGCTTTAGCGGCGTCCCTCAATGTGTATGGTTGGCAAGAGCCCATTCGCGAAATAAACACACACCCCATTGGTGACTGGAAGCAAACAATGTTACGTTTAGATACTGACGAACACCTCTTCGCGGCAGAATAGCAATCCGTATTTATAAAATGTAGAAATACTCCGCTCCCTGCGCCACGACTTCACATTAACATTAAACACACCAAGTTGCGAATAATTAGCATAAATTTGCAAATTTTAGCGCGACTTCCTCCACATGGTTGTGATATGACCATAAACACTAACTGTGCGTCATCTCAATAACGAGCTGAAATTTCGAAAATAAGCGGTACAACTGACGCATTTATTTTTATGCGATTTTACGGTTGCCACGACCGTTTTATAATTTTTTTCCATTGCACTGGGATGTACCTCTCGCGACTCGGCATACACCACCACGCTCCCCCGGTAACTGGTGTTTAAAAGAAGGATCGTAATTCTGATCAATAAAAATAATTGTATATTATAATTGTTTTAGCTACATAACTGTTTTAGCTACACCTTCGCGTCGCGAGCGGTGGACGGACTGTCGATGTCCTAACTGTCACATTATGGCGGAGGGTCCGACGTTTTGTTAGGATACACAAACCTGCCAGTTAATAATAATAATCTTTATCTCAGACCAGGTACTATCCTGTAGTCCATATTTTGTGTTAGTAATTAAATCTATCCTATGTTGATAATACGGGACACATTAAAAAGCCCGCGAGTTAAGCCCGCGTTACAATATTAGTTATCCAATATCATTAACAAGATATAGGTACTGTTCACCACTTGCTAAATCGTTCTTTTTAATTCGCTTTACAACTCTACATCGAGCGATTAAAAGTAGCATAGTTAATCGCATAATCGCGCTGAGAAGTGAATCGGATGTGTTACATCCTAAATTGGACTACGACGACATAACAACGTCTAATTCGCTCGCACATGCCGCTCGCGAAGCGTGCGTCACCTGAGCGACGCGCTCGACCGCTGCCATTACAAACGTATGTCACATGTACACCGGGAGGCGCTGTGTCGTTCTGTGTCGAGGGGGGAAAGTCTATCAATTGGAGCTCAGGCCTTAATTGTGTTGTTTACCACGGGCAAGCGCAAGTCTGGATTTATTCCGGGATCTTATACCACTAAACCCGATGGTTTCCAGACCATCGACAATAACACATATTTCCATGTTCATTGCTGTTTCGTCAGGGATATATAAAAAATTCTTTGGTACTAAAGGAGCACTGGCAAGTTCTACTGTTCAGCAAAATAATTTTATGAAATTACACTTTGCTTTAATGGAAGCGCTCGGATGGGCCCTCGGCTGTTAAATGTTACAATGTTTACTAATTTATATTGAGTTCCGAAGCCGAGTGAAAGGTTTAAAATCCTAATGCAGTCTTTGAGCGGTAACTGAGTTCGTATTTACATTGGATTGTTGTGGTCCTTTGATGTCCGTGTGGTTGTCTGCATTCGATAAGCAATTAGTTTTCCGGAAAAGCAAATAATGACCGCTCTATAGTCGGATTGAGCGGACGGGGCCAGGTGGGTATTAGTTTATTTTAGGGTTGCAAAATAAATAAAGGCGCGTGCAAGTTGTGCGGTGCGCGCAGCCCGTGGATATTTCTTTTTGTCTCAAATAGGAATTTCTATTTAAAACTTAACAGACCCAAAGCCAGCCCTGTAAACCCAATGGTGCCATATTTATTCTATATCTGGCTGTAAAATTGTCTGTATATATAATTCGACATCTAAACGATATACGTAGTTTATAACGTGTCGGATTATAAGCTCAGAACTGGATAGTTTAGGACAGGACAAGACCTCCCGATCGGCAGTCGCGCGACCAACACGACCATGGCCATGAGGCACTCACGGTAGGACATCGGTTAATTTAATTTTCTTATGTACATAGAGAGATCTCTACGTAAAGCGGATGCGACCGCCTTTGTATAACATCAACGCCATCTACCACTGTTGTCGTTCGTCGCCGCGGCGGACGACGCCGCACGGTAACAAGATTTCGGATCTCGAGGATTTCCTCTTTACTTTCCGCCTTACGGCGCTGTTGGTGCCGTGGTTGTCACTCGCCGACCCGTGGCTGTTAGGTCTTTTTTTTGCTCGTCAGAAAAAGGCCTTTACGCATCCCATCGGACTCGGGAAAGCCCGATGTGTATGTGGGATTCCTGGGCGGCCCAGACTACCCACTAAAAACCTGACGGTGCCACTCTGGCATTATCGGTGGGCCACGAGAACTGTACGGTCGCACGACATTCACCACCCACCCTGCCGAAACCTCCGGGAAAGGCTTCGTCTCCTAGACGCCATCCTCCACTGTGTCCGGAGACGCATACGCTGGGACTCCGCTACCAACGCGAATGTATGTCTTGCACTACCGCAGTTTAGTTCGTCATGTCAGTACTGGGCGGAGCAACGCACGCCGGCGGATCGAGTGCATCGCCATCATCAGCCTCTCTGTTCCTTTATTAGATATTGGGCTCCTCTAACGACCGCCATCTTTGCACTTTCATGAAGAGTTTTTCCATAATCCCCACGCTGGGCATACGGTTTGGGGATACCTTGTGTAACGGACTTGGTGTAACGACTTGTCTCCGAATGTCTCTCAGCCATCTAATCAGAATCACCATTACAACGCGTTCTCGTCATCGTCTCTATACGACTGTCTCTCTTTAACTATATTTCCGTCTCCATCTTCCCTACGTACATCTATTATGTGATAATGTCGCTCTAAGGCAATCTCTCATTAAGGCCATGAAATCATTTAGCGAGCTGTTAAACTCACATTAAGGTTGTCGTAGTACAGTGAGCGATAAACGATTTGTTGGCTAAGCGATATGGTAAACATTGACTCGTAAATATGTATTATGGGATCAATAAGAATGCAGCAGCTGCAGTGGACTGCATCAGGCTGATGATGATATGATCAATATGTATGACTGTAGCGACCGGTTGGCTGGTCACTGTATGGCGCGGTCTACCTTAACACAGCTACCCGCCCTGGCCGCCCACCGGCAGCAGCGCGAGCGGAGCGGGTGGTGCAAGAAGCTGTACTGTGCGGTCCACAACCCGAATGCTCAGCGAGCGAATTGTGTACAAAAACCCTCTTTATCAGGGAAGGGCGACGTTTAGCAGCTCGCTGAGTCAGGTGGATCACGGCGGTGATTGCGGCTAATTGTTTCCGAATTAAATTGCAATAAAATTGCATGATACAATTACAAATATTCGTGTCTTAAATTATACCCCCCACACATGCGCATAATATGTTTTACCTACAATTACACTATAATAAATGTTAACACTAAAATTTGATGTCTACCCATCTCATGCGATGGACTTATCGGTACGACGTCACTCAACGCTGGGTGAGGGAGAGACGGGTAAGCCGAGACTGGTGGATACGTTTGCGTCAATAGTAACGTCCCAACGTATCTGGTGGAGCCATTTAGGATCTTTATCGTGCCACCATTGGACGGGTCTCCTTCTTAGTATATCAAGGATTTGTAAAAGAATTGAGATGCAATAAAATATTGTAATCAATTGACATTAACGGGTATCACTTTGTATCCGGCAAGCGGTTTACCTGCAATAAAAGTAGCGATACTAAGATGTTGCTGAGCGCGCTTACGAAACCACATCTCACTATAGTCCACTGTTGGTAGACAGAACGCAGTGAGCATATGGGTCTAGCAGATTTATATACACACTCCACGTTTAGTACCACTAGTGGATAGGATCAGATATTACGTAAACGTGGTTAGAGGTCGTGACTAGTGCAGCGGAAAGTTGTGTTCGTCTAAGTAGCGGGTGATCGATCAATGTAGAGCAGTACGTGACGTCTGTAAGGGTCGAGAGATATTGGCCACTCATTGCTCTCTGCTTACCCTGTAAAGGACCTGGCGTGGTGACAAAATAAAACAAATAAGGAAATTTCATAATAATACATGAATAAATAAATAAAATAAATAAATAAAATAAATAAAAAATACATAATCATGTACATATTTACGCAAGTAAAAAAAAAAAAGTTTCAAAAATATTTAATCTTCATGTCACAATATAAAGGTGAGTATGTGCTACTGTACGGAGGCAGGTAGAGTATGGAAGGCGAGAAGCCTGCAACGCAAGCAACCGGAGACAACCCCGCGGCCGCCGCAGGTGGCGCGAGCGCGCAACAGTGCTACCTTCTTACGAGATCTTATCGCGCGTGTGAAAACACTCGTATAAATATTTTATTATTATGATAATGCTGGTTTAACGTATGCCGGTTGGCTTGTCTTCGCGTTACAATGTGCTTTCTCCACATACGTTACCTACAAACTGTAATAATTTAATTTATTCGCCCTTTGCTTGTATGTTCATTACTCACCCTTTGGTTTAGTTATGCAGTGAGCTCTACCGGTCAGCCCTCGAAGATCGGCAGAGAATGCGACAGAGGTCATGAAATAGAGATATTAAAATACATATACTATTTTATTCACCAAATTATTATTAAACGAGAGGAAAATATATGTAGGGTTCATTTCGCAATTATACACAGTTATACACATCTCGTAGTTAAAATATCAGGATCAAGATTAAACAGCGAATTCCACAACTTTTCTTTATGTATGGCTACGTTG
>DWTO01003005.1:0-13142 GCA_018244755.1 Jemadia pseudognetus | reverse complement strand
CACCCGGGAATCGAACCCAGGTTGTCCTTGTAACTAGCCCTTCCAACGAGGCAGTCAATTCAGTCAAGTCAGTATTCAAAATTGCCGTAAATATTGGCCTTCCTTGTGACGATAACAACATAATTTTGTAAGTTGTGATTTTAGAGACATTTTTGCAATATACAAGTACATGCGCCGCGACACTAACATTTCTGCTTACGCGACAACGATGGTTTAGTTTCCGTAGCGAACGAAGTAAACGGACTTCAGCGTCTTCTTAATCCCATACATGGAGTAAATTTAATTCTGAATATTATTAAAAGTATTTCTATCTACCTATATTTTAGAGGCATACATTCATGTTTCCGTCTAGAACGTACATAAGTTACCGATTTTGTTTTCCGTTTTCTTCTTTAACTACCTATTCAGATTTTATGCATCGAGTTTCTTTACTTTTCAGTACCAAGTTAGTCATAGTGATTGGTATTGTTAATTGGAGTTGTTTGAGGTTTTCTTTGATATTAGGCTACTAATTTAAGCACTGACTTAGTATCATTACACTGGTTACATCTTCGCGTTACTAAAACTAGATGAAAGGGTTAACTGTATCTTATTGTTCATTAATATACCCTCGTGTAGCGGAGTGCAGTATGTTCATGACTCCTTCTAGATGTTGAAACGAGTCTTTCTCAATTGGGAAAAATATTGAGTTGTGTGTGCCTATTAGTAATTTATGAAAGTGAGAATTAACGAAAAAATATTTATTTATTCCAGGAATCGGACGACATCCCATCTGACGATGACTCATCGGATGAATCAGTCGTTTCAGCAGGACCTCGACCTGGTGACACAGTTAGTATAAACTCTGATTCTGGGGCTGAAGGTGGTGATGACACGTCACAAGAGAGCCAAAGTGAATTAAAAACTAGTGAATTAAGGCCAGTAGAAATAGATAAAATACCTATCAATCAAAACGGTAACGCATGTGCGTCACCAAGCCCAGAGGTATATGAAATTGTCAGCGACAATGAAGAAAATCTAACACCTAGCCAAAGTATCCCAGTAATACCAATAGACAATAAAGTTCCCTTGCGTCGTAGTAGTAGAGCTATAAAACGAAGAAGGTACGATGACGAAATGATAAATGGCGATGATGATTCTGATATTGAAGAAATTCAAATGAATGATTCTCTTAGACGTCGTTCCAGACCAATAGTTATTAACGACACGAAAACTCTTGTGGAAATGGCTGCTAGGCAGGTGAAGTCAAATATCGGTAATAATAGAAAGGAACCGACCGTTGTTATCATCGACACAAATTCCACTACGTCGAGCAAAATGCTTTCGGTACAGCAGCAACAACAACAACAACAACAACACCATCATATGCAACCTACCGGGACATCAAACTGCGGGATGTGTCCACAGAGCCTATATCAGAGTATCGTAGCCCGTGGTACCACAGTGACTCCAGTATCGATGAAAGCGAATGCTGCGACGCAAAGTCCGAGTCCTCAGCCATTAATATTGCCGTCTTTGACCGACGACATGTTTGTTGTTGAGGCGCCATCTTTTATCGTACCGTATGTATATGAAAAACCATCTATTAAGCCATTCAGAGAATTTGTTGATGTATTAGGAAACGAACTCGAAGAGCAAAGAACCAAAGAAGAAAAAGCGGTACGAGAGAAACAAGAACAAGAGAAAAGAGAAAAGATAGAAAAAGGTGAGAATCTAGAAAATTCTGACGAAGATTCCGGGGAGAAGGAAAAAGAAATTGATACCAGTGAAAGGGATCAAAATGAAAGAGCTAAGGAGAATGTAGAATCAGAAGAAAATTACTTAGATGATGAGAAAAAAAAGAAAAAAGCTGAAAAGCGTGGTAAATAAAATTATATATTTTTGAGTATATTTCTATCATAGTGTTAGTAAGTATCTAGTTGTTTAATTATTAAATATGATGTGACCATTACACATGCGATCTTACATAAGTTTTCCGTTGCCAACAGTACATTTATGCCAATATCTTTTTATGGTTGATTTTATTGTTATTATATGTATTGCTCATGCTGTTTTAGAACGCCGTAGGCGCCAAAAGGATGATGACGATATCTCATGGGACGGTGAGTCTTCTTCGGACTCCGAGGACGACATAGGGAGCGATGAAGAAGATAAAACAGTGGTTATAAAAGATAAATTGGATACGGTTGCGGACATAAGGCATGTTACAGATCTCACTGTTGAAAAAGTAGTCACAGGAAAATCCGATAACTACTTCGACTGTTCACTTGGGAAATTCTTCATGAACATTGGACTCAGTCTCGTCCAAGAGTACGTTCAGAACGATTTGTTGAAGTATCAAAATAGAAAACTACACAAGGAAAAGAAATTAGGACAGGACACAAAAGCAACGGAGAGCTCTATTGTGTCCCTCAGAAAGAACTTGGACTTCAGTAAGGAAAACAATGCACCGTATCGTTTCACTACGCACAGGTGCAATCATTGCAGTTTTAAAACGGAGTCAGCCATAGTACTCTCACAACATCTGGAGACCCCGCATATGAAGAACGGTATTTACAGATGTAACTTCTGCACGTTTGAGATTCGCAGTCCTCATGACATTATTTTCCACATGGAAGCGGAGCATAATGTTAAAGGCAAATTGGAACGGTTGCCGTCGTATCATCAGTGCGCCAACTGTCCATTTGAGGATAACGGAAAGGGCAAGTTGGCTCGCCATCTGATAGCGTGCGCCAAGAAGTTCAAACCGAACTTTAATCTTACGCCGCCCATAGAGTGGGAGCCTCCTGCTAAAATACCAAAGGTTTGTAGTCTGTCTAATTTCAATACATTATTTTCACATAGCATACATTAAAATTCCATTTGTTCGCACTTTTTAATATAGAAGTCTAAACGTAGTCTATTCAAAAAATCGAAATAATCTTGTACTCATACATACGTAAATCGTAACATCACACCTTTAATCGCCGAAGAGGTAGGAAGAGGAATGTAGAACACTCCCACGTTTCACCGGTTACGTTTACGTCCCACTATGGAATAGGTGGTGAGCCTATTGCCATACAACGGGCACATATCCGGACTCCGAACCACTACTAAAAAATCTAAATTAGAACATTTTGTAGTATTCGACCCGGGAATCGAACCCGGAACCTTCCGATCGGCAGTCGCACTTGCAACCAACACGACCAACGAGGCAGTCAATTGAAAAGAAAATTATAATATAACTATGTATTTATGTATACGGGTGGTAGGAGACGTATAATGACGAATAATGACATGAATATTTCCATGTACGATTTGATTGAAATTGTCTCAATTATGTATTTACAGAAGTCGTGATTTTGTTCAATTTGATATGTAGGTCGGCTTATAATGTTCGAATTTTCCTATATTTTTCTGTATTTACTTATATGTACCTACATATTTGATGATGATATACTGTTGTTGACAATCTCTAAGAGACCATTATACCTATACCTCCATAAAAGGTAAAGACAGGAGTTAGTACACGCCCACATTTCACCGGTTACGTTTACGTTCCACTATGGAATAGATGGTGAGCCTATTGCCATGTACCGGGCACAAATCCAAAATCCGATATTTTGTACGCAAAATATGAACACCCTCCTGTAACTTTATCATGCGTCTCAATTTACACTACCGTTGTAACTTTTATTATTGTTAAATGCTTATTACGCCTTAAACAAGTCGTGTCGACGGTTGCCAATTAATTTTTAAAAAGACGAGTCGTTTCAAATTGCACCTCTTATCATATGGAGTGTGTTACAAGGTTTGCATTTTCGTATCTAATTACAGAGTTTGTGCTATAAATGTCTTACAAAACATCCGTTCTCTCAAAATTGGTTATATGCAAGTCTACGTGTATAGCCCAGTTACGGCTGGAGCGATCACCGCCTTAATGACTAACATTCAATTTTGAATACCTACATATACATATCGGTTTAATAACTTACAGTTATGACTATTAAAATATGTATTAAAATAGTTATTTAGTGGATGAGGATCATTAAAAATAAATCTTTTTACGATATTGAGTTTTGTATGAAACTTTCTCTTTATGAATTTATGATAGATGCAGCGGATCCTCTCAAAATGATTGGACCAATTTGGGAAATTGCTTTATTAATATTCGTAATAAACGAAATAAAATTTAAAATGTCGAAAAGTTGACCGAAAAATTTAAGGTTAATAAGTAGCATTCAAAGTGCTTTTTTCACAGAATCTTCGTATAACTTAAAAGTATTCACTAGTTGAATTAATGGACATGAAAATCTCTTTATAGTTATATTCGTTTTGGTTCTGGAATGAAGTCAGGGAAATAAATTCGGCACCGTTATAAAGTCGGAATATGGAGAGGAATAGCAGAAATCATAATTATCGTATAAACTTTGACCATAACTGGCGATACTCGTATAGCAATAATCGTTACATTTAAAATACAGTACAGTGTATTACCGCCTTCTTGCCCGGTGGATACAACCGCGACTACTGATCGACAGGTCCTGGTTCAGACGCAAAAAGTTATATTTTCTAGTATTGCCTCATAGTCTGGATGTGTACCCGGTGTATTGACAATAGATTCACCCCTATTACAATGCGGAACGTAAACGTAACTAGTGGGGATTATCGGTATGACGTTATTTTTTACAACTTTATTGCTTATGAGCAAAACACAACACAAGCAATGTTTCTACAGCAAAATAACTACTTATAAAATACTAAACGAAGTAATGTTACTAAGTTACATTAACGCGGTTCTGTTACCAATTAATACTAACTAATGATCTTCTAAAAAGTAGCAATATTTGCACTAATTAGCAGTAACAAACTCATTCCTACAGTCGTAATTTAGTATGTTTGCAGATGCCTACGGACGGTACCGTCCACTTGTCACCGCTGCATGCTTGTATGGCATTATGGTCACATATCAATATAATTCTTATTGGTTACATTTAACTAATGTACCTACAGACCTTTTGATATTTATTTACAATACAGAGTTCTACTTTAACGTGGTCCAAACTTGGTATGAACACGCCAATTTGGTAGATTTTATTCTCTTTATATGTAATACAAAGAACGACGAAATATTTCCAAGTTACCGAATGTCAATACCATGTTAGGACCACACTAATTCTAAAAATGGTTAAACTTATAATTACTTTTTTAAAACGAAAAATTCCCACGTCTGTGTGGTGTGTATTTGTGTAATATAAATAACGTACGTATTAAACATCACGTCTATAATCCCCGAAGTGGTAGGCTGAGGAGTGTAGTACACTCCCACATTTCACCAGTTATCTTTACGTCCCAACATGGAACAGATGGTGAACCTATTCCCATAGCATCAATAACATAATACAGTTTTTTTCCTCCAGTAATTAACTTCCGATCAACTTTTGATCACGATGATACACTATGGCTGATGGGGAATACAGATTTTTTTAAATCTAATTTGTGTGTATGAAGTGATGCCTACCCCAACTTCTCATCATCACCTGGGTTAACTGGTACAAAATGCCAATTGGCATTAAGTCCGCCCTTTGTAATACTTTTACAATAAAGAAGTGATGAATATTGTATGACGAAAGTGGTGAATGTAAACTAAGCATTTCAGGTGTGTATTCAGGTTTATTGGTGCGCATATGATAACACGTGTAGTGAGACGTATCTAATTCCACTCCACAGTAGGACGTAAACGTAACTGGTGAAAGGTGGGAGTATACTAAACTCCTCTGTCTACCTCTTAGGGGATTGCAGGCATGATGTTACGTTTAAATAAACTTATTTAAAACCGAATGTAAATATACACCCAGCCAGTTGATATTAAGTTTACGTTTTTTTTTCGTTAATGTCCTATACGAAGGTCTGTAATGATAAATGATCACATCTAAGACTTGTTGAACTTAAGAAAACCTGAACATACATTACAGAAGTTGTGCCTTGTGATGACGAAGTATGAGGGAGATACTAAGATTGAAAAAGTTTTACTTCGTGCCAAATACAGGTATATTACTACGGGCATACATGCGAATACCGCGTGTACAGTTTATAGAGGAAGTATCCATCGAATCAGCATAATCCGGACAAACGCCAGACTAATTACGTGAGAACGGATATGGTTATCTATTAAATGTTAAGTTTTAATAACAATTATTTTAACTGTTCTGAATGCATGTTAAATATCATGTTAAATGTCATCTCGTCAACACTTTATCGTTCGTGTTTTACACGGATCTGGTCTCAGAACGAGAATTGTTACGAGTAAGAGATGTCACCTTGGACAAGTGCGAGTTGGACGGTTAAATAAGATTTAAACTAATGTCACGCTTGTATTTCTCCGAAGATGTAGGCAGACGATACTACACTAATTCTTATGGAGTAGGGAGTGAGCCTATTGCCCTACGCTGGGCATAAATGCAGAGTACGTGCTACTACTGACAATTTCAAGTTATAGAAACTTGGGGCTTGGTAATCGAACCCGGAACCTCTAGCTCAGAAGCCGCACTTGCAACGATTCAGATAGCGAGGCGGTGAAATATAATTAAAAGTATACTTTTTGTATCATGATACTACACCCATACATTTTAGTTACCGGAGGCAGCCGTCACTCACGCCGCGCACGTAACATAGTTTACTTATATTTTATACGGCGATACGAGTATGTGGCAGGCAGTTAAGGAGTCGTAACGAAGTAAACACCATATCCAGTTAGAATCAACCAAGCAATTAAGATAGAACGCGCGTACGGTCGATTATTCGATGCATGATAATTACATAATTTCCTCGCGTATCCGTATTTCACATTTCACACAGCTGCCGGTGGTTATATTTAAGTGAAAACGCGGGTAGTAAAACGTATGCTTTGTAATAACATATTCTTCAATAGTAAAAGTAGGTTATGATTAAAAATATGACCTGATTGTAAAATTCATTCTACTATTCCTATGTTTAGTTACTTTGTTTCTGAAGACTTTTAAAAGTTGGGTATTGGTTATTACGAGCATGTAAATAAATTATTTGGTTGAGAACTAATGTTTACTATTTCCCTCATTATAACATGGATAACGTTTGGCTACTCTAGTCGAGTTTCCAGTGGCCGCTCGGATGTCGTCGATAAATGACAGTTGTAAGACTAGTTCAAGACTTGTATGTATGTAACTCTCACTCGGAACTCCCGGACCACGTGAGACGCGAATATACCAGATCACACTTTTATTTACGATTGAAACCTGTTAAACCTGAATCTTGGCGTCTCTATGGGTTTCTCGCTTCGGGTTTTATAATGTTCGTAGATTTTACAAACTTATTACATTTTTAAAACACATCTATTTTTTCATGGGACTCAAAATAACAGGTGAAACGTTACTGCACTCCTCTGCCTAACTCTTCGGAAGATACAGGCGCGATCATATGTTATGTTGAAGGGCGTCAGGTTTATAAAGATGAGATATTTGGTACTCAGTGTTGTCTATCTACCCCGTAAGGGAACTGGTGTGATTGCATAATAACATTTTTAATTATGATTATATTTTTTGTAATTTAATCTTTAATTACCGTATGTATGGACGTGATTATTTGTATCATATTATTTTTATTATTGTTAAATATTATATAGAAAGTATAAAGATTGAATCGAACATATACTTCCCGTATATGAAGCTCGTTTTAAGTTATTGTTATAGTGGTTTTCAATTATGTTTCGAATGTTTTCCACAACACTTCATTATCTATTTATACATAGTTACTCAATGAAATGCGGAATGATCACAATTTGTGAGGTTAAATCGATGTTGTACTTGACCGTAAAATTGAATTGAGCTTGTCTAATCAAAGAAATTGTGAAATTATTTTGTACTGTCTATTTACGTTATGCTTGATCATATTTGAACAGCCATGACTTACGTCTGTTGTTCCGGGATGGCTCGACTAGTATCGGACCTATCCTTCGTCTTAGGCTTCATAGGAGCACTTTCGCGCCGAAGATGGATATAATAATATGCTGTGCTATTCATCCCTCTATATTAAAATATTTACATATTATTTTCTCACAAATATTTCTTTCTCTTTCTAACAAATACTGGTTTCTACTAATTACTTTCCGATTAGGTATGTGGCGCTAAAAATTCCCTTTCATTAAGCTCATTAGTCGCGAGATAATTTAATTATCTGAGATATATCTCCACCTTATAAATACTTGTCCCGCGAATATTAGCGATTTAAAAATTAAGTAATATTGCTGATATTAATATTTATTACTCAATACGCATTGGTTACACTTACAAAACGACCTCGTCACACTAAATGTCATCATTTACGTTAAATTTTTATCCTTTCACTGTGAATTAATTCTATTCAGGTTCGTGCAATACGATCCAGCGCGAGCGTCTCGCCTGTGAACGGTACAGTATCTATTAAATATAGAGGTAAATGATTATATGTTAATGCAGCATATTAATAATTTTTTAGTCCAAAAGGATTACGTTTAAATGTTAATTAGACGACTATTCATGAGTACGTATATACATAACTGTAATATTTTATAATAATATGTTATATGTAATTTAAGTTTCGTCTTGTCTCACGTTCATTAATATTATTATTTTGTTGCAAAAGGCTAATATAGTTGTCGTGTACGTAGAAATATGTAAATATACAAGCTATTTTAAGAATGAACTTTCATAGATGTTATTTTATTATGAGCAAGTTAAATATTACGATGTATTAAAATTTCAGATGCCATCTTTTCGCATGATTATGGTGGTAAATAACAAAATTAAATAGAACCTGTGGCGACGGATATGTTATCTATGGTGGATTCCTAACTGTAATTCGTCACGGAATGCTCAATGCAATTATTCTATGTGTGATTGCAGTTATGTTTTATTTTGTCGATTAGCAAATAATACTAAACAGTATAAAATTAAAAGCGAACCGTGATAATGCAACGCGTTGCTGGGTGATGTAAGTTTATCGCTAATTAAAATGTTTATACCGCCAAAGAGCGCTGATCCACTGCGCATCTCCGTTGCGTTAGCCGCTATCACTGCTAGGGTTGCCAAACAGTTGCCTTTCAATTTCAGAAATATCTATACTTCTCGTTTTTCTATTTTTTGTTATTAGAATTATTAGTTAACATTTCTAGTAGTAGCTTGGAATTTGTATTTGTGCCCAGTGTATGTCAATAAGCTATTTCATTTTGGGACGTAAACGTCACTTGTGATATGTGGGTGTTTACTACACTCTGGCTACCCCTTTGGGGATTACAGGCGCGAGTTTACATTCTCTAGATTGTATATTTAAATGAGATGCACTGTATTGAGTACAATGCATGTGTATGAAGACAATAATGAATTGAGAAGAAGCAAGTCATGTTTGTAAGGATAGAGAAATTCAGCATTCGGTGCTGTCTGCCTATACTATGAAGGAGCTTGCGTGGCGTTATAATAACATATTTTTTGCGGTATGAGAACATAGCGCGATGGCGCACATTAGAGCCGCCTGTCGATTATTGTATTCGTGAAGGCTGACGATGAGGAATAAATATTGTCTTTATGTGGATGCCCTAACCCTAGCGCGGGTCAAGCAGGGCAAGTAGTGTTACTAATGATTTGATCACGCCTAAATTGCACCACGGTACACCGAACCAAGGAATTGCTACACTGTCGATTATTGTGTAATATAAGAGTTCTGTACTAAAACTAATTCCTCAATACTTTTGTTGCCACATTCCTTGGGTTTAAAAAAACGTAACTTCACGTCTGTTAACCCCGAAGAGGTAGGCAGAGGAATTTGGTACACTCCCACGTTTCAACAGTTTCTTCAGATTAGAATTTACATAATTTGATCTGTTCAGCTAGTATTTATGCATACGTTTTTTAAATTAACAGGATAGTAGCAAATGAGTTGGTAATTATCAGGGCAGACCGCTACCATTTATGGATCTTTTTGAACAGGACTGTAGGAGTATAGGATTATACGTTTGTCCAATAAGTATAGGGCGTATATTCTTCATCAGCATCGTAATCAGATTGTGTAAGTCAAATGCTGGACAAACCTATTTCTTATTGAAATGAACAACAGGTAATTTTTTAGGGAATAAATTAAAATCTCAAGCTCAGATTTCTATGCATTACACGTTACATAGTAATTTATATCAAAAAAAATTACAATAAATCTTACAACCAATGACTTTTGTCTTATTAATAGATAAAAATTTAACAAACTACCGTTTTCTTATTACACGATGTTTATTTCCAATTGAAATTTATATTTCTACAAAAAAACTACATCAATATTCATTCGTTCGTTCATTTAGAATGAAACAGCTATAAATTAACATTCAAGCATCAACACGGTTATTAATGGTTATATCTCAAATGACGTGTGCGGTTGGGATCGTAAAAGTACATAATATCGATATATTTAATACAACAACTTTATCCATTAAACATCATCTAAGATCATCTATTATTATTTAATTATCATAGGTATATATATTTTTTATTACATCATTTGTATTTTTTATTATGAAGTGTGAATAATTTAATTTTTAATATATGAAGTGTTCACTTCAAAGAAGGACTTCACATAAGTACTATTTATTTAGAAATATTTATAATTAGTTATTTTATAGTGTTTTGTCCAGTTTAGTGAACCAATAAAATAAATAACATAAAATAAATAAATAAAATAAATCGTGGAAGGTAAAGAAACGCTTTCTATCTTAATTTAAGAATATACTGGTAGTATTCATCGAGCTATTGCGTGTATAGTTTTTTTTTCTTGAAAAATATTTACGTCCTCTCCATCCCACTCCTGTGCCATCTCATTAAGCAGCAGTAATAAAGGAACGCCGGTGGATGCGACATAATTTGTATCCGCTGATATTTCCCCAGGAATTGGGCCACATTTACCCACACCTCACCGCCTTTTTATTACAGCCGTATGTTAGACCGAGCTGAACATGTCATGCGGAACCGTGTGCCACTGACATTGTATTATTTTTTGTTATATTAAATAATTAATAATTTGGTATGTACATTACTTGAAGTCTTATACCCGAACTTGTTTGAATGAAACAACAAAGGAAATGCAAACGGATATAAATGTTTTACAGCGGCGGTAAGTAGTTTTGTGAAAAAACTGTAAAATATTTGTTACAGCGTTTAGAAGCTCAGCGACTGCCCAGTTTTGAAGCAAGATTTTGAAGCCAGGGTTTGAAGCAATATTGACAGCAACCATATTTATAGTAGCATATGGTTTCGGGTATTATAATGCAGTAACATTTATTTCAAACGTCAAATTTTGTTAATATACTTAATTTATAATGATTTCGATCCTATTGCTCCCTTTATTCAAAGTGTTTAATATAGCAATCAGGATTATCAACAGTCAAGTTCAGATACTGTTGCTTCTAATAGGATATAATATTCGTTTTTTTCGAGAGTTTAATAATATTTTTGAGGCGCTACAGCGCCACCGCGTTTCCAACAGTATCCTGAAATCTGCACAATTAATCATAGAAAGTTACTTTAAACGTTACGTGACTTTACATATACGAGTACATGACTATATTATGTAAGGGCGTGTCAGTTATAAGTGTCAGAGCGGAGGTCCTCCGACTACATCCCGGAATACAAGGGTGTCATAAGAGACGACTAGCCCAGCGCTGGTTGATCGCAGTACAGCGCAGCCTACCTAGCTACAGCTAAATGCCCTTTCCGCCTACGGACAGCAGCATGGGTAGCGGAAGAAACCGTGCTCTGTTATCCCCAACCCGCAAGCCCAGGTCTTACGTCCTACGTCAAGCAGTGGACTTAGGCTGATGATGTGATGTGTGTATCAGTCTGTAAAGACCCTGAGCCCTGGATATGTTCAAGTCTCTCCCGATTACAATGAAAGACCATCCTGAAAAAGAAATGTGGGTTAATCCTGCAAACAATTTAATTATATACAAAGTTATTGTATATAATTTAATAACAATTCTAATAACAAGATAGATATTAGATAGATTTGCTCTTACAATCATGTGGGATATCGTACGTTTAGTGATAATGCTGACAACACTATATTGACCGAGCAAAAGTTCTAAAGCAACGTTGGATACGGTGTAACAGCGACACTTTTTCAACAGATTAATTAGCAGAAGTCCATAATCAACGGCGACGGCACATCTTTATCATCACAAACCCTTCTATTGATATAATCCAATCACATCCTATTTAATGCCGTGTTAGAAACACCGGATTACGATCTCGAGTTACGTCTGAAGATTTATCTTCGCTTTTCCTTTAAACAATAACCTTTAATTGTCGAAAGGATCTTTATTAATCCTGTTATTAATACGCCTCATTTGGTGTAACGGTTACCATGCCAATTTATTGAGTAAAGGGTAGTGGGTTTACATTCCGATTTTCCTTTAGAGTATACAAGTTTTAAAGTAATGAATTTACATACATACATATCATCACGCCGGGTCCCTTGCGGGGTAGGCAGAGAGCATATACATACATGTACATACATGTACACACATATATATACATATACATACATATACATACATATACATACATATACATACATATACATACATATACACACATATACATACATATACACACATATACATACATATACATACATATATATAGATACATATACATACCGATACATACATGTATATACATGTACATACATACATATACATACATGTACATACACATACATACATATACATACATGTACATACATGTACATACATGTACATACATGTACATACATATACATACACAAAATAATAATATGCTTAAAGAAGGGCGTTTATTTTGAAATTATAGGTATACCTGCCTACCTCGTAAGGGACCTGGCTTGTAGATATGTATGTATATGTATGTATATGTATGTATATGTATGTATGTGTTTGAATGTGTATGTATATGTATATGCATGTATATGTTTGTATATGTATGTACGTGTATGTACATGTATGTATAAGTATGTATATGTATGTACATGTATGTACATGTATGTATATGTATGTACATGTATGTACATGTATGTATGTGTATGCATATGTATGTATGTATGTATGTGTATGTATATGTATGAATGTGTATGTA
>DWTO01003004.1:0-13143 GCA_018244755.1 Jemadia pseudognetus | reverse complement strand
GGTCACATAAGAGGTCACTAAGAATAATCATATATTTTATCTATCCATATTATACCTATGTCATAATATTAATTTATAATATTGGTAAGGATGAACATCGCTGTCTCGAGTGCACACGAAAGAGTTAATTAAGCAAAGTGACGCTATGAAGCATATAATCAAAGTTTACAATATTCACGTCGCACTTTGAACCTTTTGTTTCGGTTATTCGACCGTTTTCTGATTTTAGTAAGATAACTACTCATATGTAATTCTGTATGGTCCGAATTAGAATATACATATGTACTATTTTGACCCCCCTTTCTGTAGATCATACCTACATACGTATTTCGCATGAGTTATAGTGTAAAAGAAGATTGTTCATAATGTTTAAAACGCAGTGGTACTTTAGTATTAGACAAACTGCAGGACATTATTTTCCTATTTAGCAATAGACCCGCGTTTAACTGCTATCACACTTTGTTTAAATATAGGGTCTAGGATAGCAGCCTAGGATATAGCACGTTTACCTAGGAAGTGCCTATTCACTCTTGTCTTGAATAACTTCAGATTATGCGAATCGCAGTAAATCCACTTTTTTGCAGTCTGCAGCAGAAACGATTTAGCGAAATGGTTTTATTCAAATGAATACCTACTTATATAATACTATGGATTTCTGTAAAGTGTCGTACATGATGTCGTTCGATGATAGAATGAAGTATCATCAACATCAGCCTATATTAGGTCACTCATGAGTATATAACGGCCCCTTGCTTTAATATATACATAACCGAGACCCATGTTAACGAATTAAATGAAAATAATTTTACTATTGACAAGTTTTGTAAATATTGAAGGAGGCCAATACGAAAACCTTATGGCAAAGTGAGAGGGAAAGTTTAACCCTTGTTAAACAATACGTTGATATAATATGTATGTAGGCACTTCTATAGCGGCACGGTGTTAACCGGAACGAAACGAGGCAGTTTTCCAAAAGCGATTAACACAACTTTTCCAATAAATTTCCTATATTATTACCGCCTTGTCGTTTGATCCTTTGGAACAATAACATATCGATAATTTTCTTAATAAACATTGGAACATAATATCGAGCTTAGCCCGAAGTCGGCGCAGTATTGAGAAACTGTTCGGGTCATTTGCGTACCAAGCAGCCCCAAATGTAAAATTTGCCATTTAGTTTAAAATATGCCTAAATTTGGGTTGAATTGCACAGAGTTTATACTTCAAAACTCATGTTTTATATTATAATTCCGTTGATGGCGTTGTACCCTTGTAGTCAACCGTGTCCAAGATAATTAACAAGTTTTGAAACGTTCTTATTCTAATAGACAAAAACGCAAAATATAGAACTATGGACCCATTATCAGGAACACTAAAGAAAGAAAATGTTTTGTTTTTGGCAGATTAGAGCTTTGTGATTATTTGCCATATCTTATTTGATTTTAGATTAAAATGTTTCTTTCCGGTTACCTAGATGAAGATACTTGACCCGTCCCTTATCTGGAACGCTTACCCAGATGCATATTGGTGCTTGTCTTCAACTTATCGCTGCACGCAGTTTTGAGGCGAGCATTAAATGCACTTTAAACTACACTTCAATGATTTCCAGGCTGAATTTTCAGCATATCAAATAATTGATGACGTACCTGAAAAAATGAAAAGATATTATTAACTTTTTTCCATTCATGCATATATATCCAAAATTATTTGTTTGATATAGAATTAAAATATAACATCACGTAACCAGCCTCCAAGCCCCTACTAGGGAATCTAAGTTAGAAATATCCAATAGTGCCTGACCCAGGTTTGAACCCAGGATTACTCAATCGGCAGTCGCCTTTGCAACCGACACGACAGACGAGGCAGTCAATATAGAATTAATAACTTCACACAACAGGTACGTTACAGGGTCGGCAGAGAGGATATAGTGTCAAATATTTCCATATCTTTATAGACCTAACATACTCGTTCAACATTCATCACTTTCTTTAGCCATGAAAGAAAACGCAACAAAGTTGCATATAATATTCATACTCGTACAGTATGTCATTCATGTAATATGAGTACAGTTATACGGTATCCATATACGAATGAATTACACATAAGGTGTGTATGACGACCATGCATATTAGATACACGCTAGCAACAAAACTTGAGCCCCTCGGAGTAAACACCAAGTTAAAACAAGGTGTGCAGAAGTTATCCATCTAACTTCGCCAACTGCGAGATGAGCGTCGGAGTCTGGACGGGGGTACACGTCGGAATTCAGCTTGCGTACGGTGTATGATATACTTGTACCTAAATATTGTTTGTACATGTAACAAAACAGTACGGAAAACTTGAAGCAAGGAACGTGTAATGTGTATCTGTGAGTATAAACGTAACATCACGCCTGTAATATCACAAGAGGTAGGGAGAAGAGTGTAGTACGCTTCCACGTTTTACCAGTTACGTTCACAACCCACTATGGAACAGGTAGTGCACCGGACACAAATCCAGACTCCGAGCCACTGCAATAAAACCTTAGAAAAATCTAATAATACCCGATCCGTGATTTCAACTCAGCACAACTTGCTTGGCAGTCGAGTTTGTAACCAACACGATATTGTGTATAACAATAGACCCACCACCTATTCCATAGTGGGACGTAAGCGTAACTGATGTTACTTTTTTTAAATTCACAAGGCAATTACAAAGGACGGAAAATGTGAATACCTTTACTGACATTTTACTGTCATAGAGCTAATCAGACACGACCTAGTTTCACTTCGAGACTTATGTTCAACAAGGGTTCATATAATAACACACCACAGTAGCTATGCCCCGGTTGTTTCACTGTTTACTCTTCTTTTAATGAGCCTACCTTCGTAGTACCGTCACTCGGGCTCGACTGACAGACAATGCAACCAGGCGTAAGATTCGCCCTTCGCAAACCTGGGTTTTCAGACGAGAAATATATTTATGTACATAATATTATATGTATTTGTCACTCAGTGTTCTCTGCCTACCTAGAAACAAACCTAGCGTGACAGAACAATAATAATTATCAAACTATAAAATATATAATATACATAAATAAATTAAATGGTAACGCCGTATATACACAAACGCTTAAAGCGCTCGGAGGACGAAGCGGTTGTAGATTGCAAACGATCTGTAAAGTTGAGCAAAGCCTGATGCTGTCCGCGTTTCGGAGAGAAATCTGTAGCAGCCAATTTTCACGAGATTTCCGCACTTTAGAAGACACATTGAGTAGCTCGTCTGGCTTGTTATCGTTCGGTAACAATCGTTAAATGTCGTCGTAAGTCTGTTAGCGTGTAAAAATCTTCCAATGAACGGGTCGGTCTTTCGTCATCGTTGGAAGTGTATTGCGTTATATTTCAAGCTCACCTCAGCTGCGGGAAAATCCTGCATCCAGCAGTGTAATGTAACAAATATACACTCATAACATACGGATTAAAAATTAGTTAACAATGCGCAAATGCTCTTCCGGAATACAAACCTCGGACATTATGCGCCACTTATCGGCTTGCTTATAAGTAAACAAAACGGTAAGGGTAAAAAATTTACATACTAACAATTTTACCATTTCAGTTCTCTTATTATTTAGCGTCAGAATTGAGCGGAAGCAAAAAGTTTCTCCGCCAGCACAAATTCATTTTCCTCCCTCGGTTATCTTGCGATGAACATAAAGAGATCGCTTTGTTTATAGTTCTCTTGAATGCTTAGTCGAGAGATAAAATTACGTCTATCTTTCATGTTGACGACCCCTTCACAAATAAGCAAGCTTATTACTCTCCAGTTTTATATTTTACTTTCTCGAAATATTATTGTTATAAAATGAATTTAATATAGACATAATCTTATCATCAATTCATTATATTTCCACTGTTATACAAGAGTCTTCTATGAGAATGAGAATAATTAATAATAAATTTAATTAATTCTATAATTTATCTATGACGCTGGCTAAGCGCGATTAGGCAGACTACACACCACAACAGGGGACCATTACATAGATCCCTTAGGCATGCGAATTTCTTAGCGAGGTTTTCCTTTACCGTTATAGCGATTTATATTTGTTATTCTCACAACACACTGTAATTTAATGTAACTGTTTTTATGTTAATCGTATACAACGATATCCGTTCTATGACAGAATTCATAATGCCAACTTATTTATGCCATACCAGTCCCTTATCGTATGTTATCTACTGAGTCGAGATGTAAGGTGGCTTCTTGGGTAGGTACTTCAGCATTATTTGGTTATAAACGTAACATCACGCTTGTAATCCCCGAAAAGGTAGGCAGAGGAGTGTATTACACTCCCACATTGCACCAATTACCCATGTATAATATTATCTAAAAACTATGTTAGTAGGTACATTTACTGAAAAGTTGAATTATTATCTTAATCACACAAGCTAATTACAACAGAATAGTTAATCTGTACCCGACGAAGTAGTAACGGAGTCCATTTCAAGAGGATATAGAATCGTAATCCCAGATAATTATCGGAATTGTACGTTTGTTTAACGACGAACGGCATTTATAATAAGAATTTATTTTCCGATAATATAGTTCGGTCATTATCTACGTACATACATATAATGTTTATGTTCCATTAACGTGATATGTATTTTAGTGTGACATTTAAATAACAAAAGTAAACGAATAATATTATTTTAGTGTAACTCTACACAAATGTTCAGGCGTTTTCACAAAGATAAAAAACAAAACCACCGAAATGATATATCAACGTTCCCGGCAACAGATACTAACTACCCCCACTGAGGTCGCAATTAACATGGCAGTCAAAACGGTCTTGCATAGTGACCGCGGGTTAAATTAAATGTCCGCGTACTGCGGCCAGTCGCCGTCACAGGCAGACGTGTTCGCGCTGCGACGCTTGAAGTTTTTAATTACTCTCATAATTAAAATGCACGGCGTCTCTACATTCGTTTTGCAGCAGTAAATTGAACGTGAATTTTAAAAATAAAACACGCCATCAACTGCCTTTGTTTGACATGCCGTGACATCTTTCATGATCCGTTTGTGAAGTTAACGCGGAGAATTGTCATTATGTGTAAGTAAAGCCAATGCAAAGCATTTCGTCCTATATCCTGAGTCTCTCTTTATACACGAGCTAGTATGGTATAACTTCTGCTACTTTAATGATCATAGTTGGAAATTTAAACTATTGACATACATATTTACACTTACAACTAGGCAGTTCGATTGCAGAACTTTCTAGAAAAACTATCCTCGGGATGTCTTTATACGATTGCTCGCTTCGACCAGCACAATCACCTTTCATTTCACACTTCACTCAATTCAACCCCAAAACTAATTTAATAAGCTCATGTCAATGAACTTTCCATAAACTGTATATGTAATTTCAGTAAACTGCCTATTTGGGGAGATACAATTATATTTGCTTTGAACAATCCAATCCATTGAACAAACAGTAACATTAAGTAATTATTGGTATACACAGATATGTCAAATGATTTAAATGAATAGCCATTTCGTATTAATGATGCTTTCGCATTGTGAATTTGTATCTATCAATATCAACTCTTTCGATCATTTCAGTGTTGGACATGCGTCTATAGTTTAAAACATTGGCCAAGCGTAAAGTGACATGGGCACATCCAGACCTAAGATTAAACCTTTACCCAATATAATAATCTTATTAGACAGCAGGATGCAATCAAGCTAATGAAAAAATATAAGGGTATTGAAAGAACGTTTCGAAAAAATTTAATGTCAGTAGGTACTATGAAATAATCGGATTTTAAATAACTTCAACGATGGTTCCAATATGCTACTTTCGGAGCAACGCTACATACATTGAGTTCAACAATATGCATTTTTATTAAATACAGTACTGGTTTGATATTAACGTATGATATACGTATAACTAAAGCATATTTCATTAATAAATTAAGCCAGTGGTAAGTTTCGGGGAGGCACATCGGCTTAATTCATTAGCAATGGATTTTCAAAATGTTGATCTTGATTTTTATCAAGCTCAATATTATTATTTGATTAAGGCATTAAAAATCCAATTATTGAGAAGTACTTCGCTTACATTGTGTATTAAATGACAATATGCAAAACAAAATATCAAGCGAGCAAATTGAATTAAAAAAAAATATTTGAAAAGAACCGATCTTATTAAACATCAATAGGAGCGTACCGAAAACAAAAAGAAAATCTGTTACAGGATAATACCTATAAATTACAAACACATTTTGCACATCAGAAATAAGGTAACAAATATAATATGCAGATATATTCCGTAAAACCACAGCTCCAAAAATGCTATAGGTACTCCAGATAAACTAGAGATGGAAAGAAGGATTAATACAAGTTTTTGCATCGAGCTTCTAATAACGCGGACTAAAATACTCGAACGTGAATGCTTTCATATTCGTGAGATCAAAAGAGGAGCGAGATTATACAGGGAAATTCAAAAGGAGTGACGAGGGCTTGGAAAACTTCAACAGCTCCATATTTGTTGAACTTTTTATGTTAAAAAAAGTACTACACTGCTATGCAACGTACCACGTTAATAGATTATTGCAATCCCTGAACATGGATATACGATCTCAGATAATACTGGAGGGCTATATAAGATCCCTCATAGTTATGTTGTAGCTTTTGAGATTTAAGTTGGAACAAGCGCAAGGCAACAATGCAGAATTAACTACTTGTATGTACCTAACTACTTTTATGTTTTTGACAAGAGAAGCAGAGGACTTCTTGAGCAAATCATCGATAGAAAGACGACGAGGAAAAGAAATAAGTAATAGTACGGTCGCTTAATAAAATTGAAAGAATGAATCGTCTTATATTCGCGAGATCAAAAAGAGAGAAGAAAATAAGAATATCTACCTTAATTAATCGGAAATTCTGAAATTTTCTTTGAAATCTGAGACGACTGATACGGGTTCAGGCTTAATTAACTTTATATTTGTCGACATTCTCTCAAAGGAATCGTTTTCTGATGAGGTAAACGGGATCTTATTGAAGACTCCCATTGAAGCCATGTTATTGAAGGTAAGTTTTCTCACAGCTGGTATTAAATCTAGATTAGCTAGGAAATCGACTGTCCACGAGATATTGCAAAAACAATATTATTAACGTCGAGTACAGTTAGATACAAAATATGAAAATAATAATACTTGCTTTATATCAATAAAAGTTTTAATAGCAAAAAAAAATAATTTTATCACTTTGCGCATCGCAGTATTTCAGTTCTTAATAAATTGACGGTTTATATTAATAACTTAACTGGTAAGTCGTATTTAATTAACATTTACGTCCTTTTTCATGTTGTTTAATAATTTTTTTGCTACTCGAATAAGCCTATATTCTATAAAATCGAGCACACTTTTGACAATTTTCAGTTAAACAAAATCAAAAGTACCTTGATTTCCAACTTGCTTTGTGTTCCTCTAATAACCAGACCTCCTAATTAACAGATAAGTTATCAGAAGACCGTTACATGCAGACGTCACGATCAAAGCGACCACCCTCGCATCCCTGCCCTTAAAGTTCACTTTGACACACGAAACTGTTTTTCAAAGCGGCTTTGATTTTATACGTAGATATCTCCGCTAACGTGCAATTTGAAGTGAACGTCTTGTCGCCGTCGGATGTAATTACAGACTTGGATGCTAACGCTTATTGGAATGAGATGATTTGTTTCCGTCACTAACGGTACCTGTGTTTATCTGCCAACGTCACCAAATTGCAATATAAAGTTTGATGAAAAAAATTCAATTTCAAATATTTTTTTTATATTCAGCGATAATGATGCTGAACACAGCAATCGAGTGATAGGTGTATAGAAAGATGAATTTCGTTTAAAATTAAAATGGATATTGAATGACTATCTATTATTCATAGCAGCTCTTTGAATGCTTAGAAGGCGATGGAAGAGGCCAATCGTGATAGACCGCGTCTCCACGTCCACAACCACGTAGGCGGTGGTCTGTACAATGAAAAATACGAGTATAATACACTTCTGTACTAAAATGTTTTAGGCATTCGAACACAGTTTTCACTTTGCAAATTTCATTACTCTTGCGTACAATTTGCATTGAGCACTTATCAGTAGCGCCACTGGATCACTCAATCGACTATTCTTACCTAATCTTAACCTGTTTATTACGCAGACCGTACTAGCACCGTATGCGATGAAACTCTTCGAGACCGCCGCTCACGCACTGCACAAGCAAACAACCGCTCAATAAGGACATAGTCAAGTTACCACAAAAGCATCGTAAATCATACCGTCTGCCTCGATGTGTGAAAAGTTTCCCTCGTAAATTACGCCCTCCCACGAATTCACTAGCCCCCATATTTACGGTTATTATATCGTGGAAATTATTCACTACGAATTGTTGAGAGGTTCGGACGGTAGACGGTACACGTTTTATTGTCGGGTTATTTATCGTTTTCCCTATGAATGTATTTCTATCTTGATACATTGTTGCTGTCTTAATAGGAAGATAAATAATAAATGTTATATGTTTAGGGTCCACGTAAATAACTATTGCTTACTAAAATTAAATAAATAAATTAAATAAGATATATGTACCTACTTGTACTAACGTTATACTATTTAACTATATTTCATAGCTTTAGATCTGAATCCAGGCGCAGCAGTGCATTTTAATTATTCGTTTTGTTATGTAAGAAACTTTCATATTAAACCTTCAATAAGATTAAAACATCTGCAACTAATTTTGATCTTATATACATTTCAAACCACGGGCCCAAAGATTCACTTTTACGTACACGTTAATGCTATTAATTAACCGATACACACGAAACAAACTGAAGGCTTGTTGTAGATGTAGATATCGCGAACAAACGAACAACAGTTGATCGCTGTTTTAAATAAAACTAGAAACCTATTTCTCATTCAAATAAGAACTTATCAATCAATGAGTATTGTTACAGGGTTGGTACATAAACTAAACGGAATTCCAACGGTACCTAACATCGGATCGCAATGGTATACGGCTTTCTTCAAGATAACAAACACTATTTCACTTAAGCCAAGAGTATTGGAAGAAAAGACCGCTAAAGCTAATTTCCAACGTCCCAAACGGTCTGCGGAGACGCCGCGTGCATCACAATGAAGCGACGATTCTCCAACCGCACGTTCTTTTAGGAAACAGCACTTAGCTATTATACAAAACGGTGAGAAGTACTTTTGCATTTCCGTAACATGATCCGAAGTATATAATTATACTGTTTGTTGCAAACAGAAATCTCTTTACGGGTTAGGCAGAGAGCACCGAGTATGAAACAAACATCTCCATTCTTACAGACGTGACTTTCTATTACACACATTCGGACCTTTGAAATTGTAAAGCCATGTTTTATCAAACCGTCTGAAAATAATCGAGTCATGATAACCTCTTTTTCATAAAACTTCCAATATTTGAAGTTCGAATATTTTCGAGAACCTCTGACTGTTTGATGTGTGGATTAAGTTATGGATGTCCCATCACACGGGCTTACGTCAAGGAATTGGAGGATCAGTAGCCAGACGCTGAGGCGAAAGTTATCAAAATAATATTGAGACAACGTAGCGGCCCTAAGTCAGCCCTTATATGTATGTAAAAAGTGTCCATAATCTCAATAATTCTATGTTTACTCAACATTAATACAGAGGTACAAGGTAAAAAATGCAGAGAATAGGTTTACTTTGTTCTATTAAACAATTGAAACTACTGTAGCTATCTATAAAATAATATTATTACAGTTAACAAAGTACTAAAAAATGGACCTTTATAAACATGTTAAATTATGAAAAATTATATCAACTAAAAATATAGTAACTTGAAATAACAGTTTCTCTAGAAATATTTAAAACATACATCATGATTTTTTATTATTTATCGTAATGCAGTGATAGCATTACGTAACGTAAACGTTAGGAGTTTTTCAATAGGAAGTTTAATACATAACTCGAATTTTGACACGTGAAAATATTCCGACGAAAAGTAACTATGTATAACTATTTAAAGAACGTATAGTGGACGGTAAAAAAAGTTCCGATCACCCAGACGCTGAGTCAACAGCTCTGCGCTTGGCGATCTCAGAGCTATTCAAGGCGTAAATGTATTTAGCATTTTCAAAAAAATCAGATTAACTGACGCGCACTTTAGTAGACGTTATTATATGACTGGAGTTCATAAATAGCTTTCAGGAATATCGGCACCGGATCTAGACCAATTTGTTATTATTATTAATACTATGGCACTTTGGTCACGTTTTTGGTTTCGTAAATTGTCATTTTAGAAACCGTCCCCTTTCATCAAACCCTCGGGTATAACAGGATAAAATAATATACAGTCGGCCAATTAACAAGAACAGAAGGCGAATGAATGGAAAGCCTGACGCAATCTAGCGGCGAATTAAAGTTCATTGTACCCTTGGAAATTTCATATTCATTCAAGCAATCGGTAGTGGCAAAGGACCGCCTAATAGGGCTCTCGGGCTTCCTGTGCTGTAAGCGGAACACACAATGGCGGCATTCGCAACGGCGACGCCATTTACGGCTGTAACTTTAGCACCGAATGAATGTTATTGTGTTCGCGAATCGATGAGTCGACTCGCCCCGCGCCGAGCGCCGAGCGCCGTATGGATTGTTGCAAAACATTTCGCCTTCGATTGCAGATTACTGTGAGGACGGTCGTTGAATTCGAACAATGGATATTTATAGGCGTATAAAAACTGAGCCTAACTAACCATTCTTTGAAACTAGCATTTGTGCCTACATAATGCTTTTTACTGCAAATACAATAAAGGATAAATAATACATGTTATTATGAAAAATATTAATAGAATGTGATATCTATTAACATAAGTAACTGAAACATATAAAAAAGTGATGATTTATTGTTTCGAATAACTGTTAAAGAACAAAATCACTCACTCCAATAAAGCTTAGAAATGCACGAAATAATATCGATAAAAAGACAGTTAATTGTTATCTGTATAGCAACAGCTAGTGTTTAACCGATTCTAACAATCTATGTTGACAAAAGGTTCAGATACTTGTACTTTTACGTGGCAAAAATAACTTTTAATGACATAATGATAGCAAAAGTCTATAAGATCTTCGAAACATCACGCCTGCAATCCCCGAAGAGGTAGGCAAAAAAGTGTAGTACACTCCCACCTTTCACTAGTTACGTTTACGTCTCACTATGGAACAGGTGATGAGCCAATTGTCATACACCAATCACATTTCCAGACTCCGAGAAACAACTAGAAAATCTAAATAAGAAAAATCTACAGGTAATTCATGATAAAAAATTACCTATTACTAATGACGATATTAATAAATAGTAACAAATCTTATGAAACGAGTTAAATTATAAAAATCACACGGCAATAAATTCAAAGGAGACAAATATTCTTACCAACTTGAATAACAATTGTTAGCAGTCATACAATGTTTGGAAAATGAAGTATGTTTTCAATGTACCTCTAAGTGCATCCTCTGCAATAAAAAATCTAATAGAAACGTTTAGAGTTATTTGCATCTCAAAAGAAGCGAGCAGCTAGCGTACAACGACCACTAGTAGTAGGTAGTCGATCGGAAAGTGACAATGTTTACTTTTCATGCATAATCATGGATGACGTTGACTTTGAACGAATTCCGACAGTTTGCTTTCTATTACAAAGATTTCGCTGAATTTGAATATTCTGGAAGAATTTTAATTTGCGTCCTTAGACTTACGATAGTTAGGAGGAGACTGATATTTTCAACCAACGTTTACTTTATTCTGATGTAAGGTTCGACATACATATATACCCATTGTCATCATTATAAAAGTTCTCTTAATTGCACTGTTTGATATGATTATCTTCATAAATTGAGGGGTTTAAGGCCATAATCTACAAATGTGGGAAAGTGTGAATTGTCACATTACAGACACATTAGAGGACATTAAGGAGAAACCCAAGGTTTACAACTTTCTTCACGATGTTTTCTTTCACTCACATTACAATGGCATTAAATTTTAAAACGCACATTTTTTTGCAAAGTGGTGCACGCCGGGATTCGAGCCCAGCTCTCCAGGAGTGAGTAGCTAAATTCGAAACCAATAGGCTGTCACAACTCTGCATCACCGTTACGGTAAGTGATATTTTAATATTAAAATGTTCTACACATACATTCTATACATATTTTGAATATAAATATTTAAACAGGAAGAACATTACGCAAAGTAGAACCTCCGAGGCAAACAACAACTAGATATAATATTTTTATTACAAAAGTAAGAAATATGAACACAGCGAGTTATATCAGGAAACTACTGGATGTAGGTATTTAAGAGTTCGTTGAGTTGAACTCTTGAAGTAGGTATGCTATATGTATAGAGCAAAGTATTGTTCTTGACGAAGTATGCCAATCTAGAGCAAGTTACGAGATAAAGGCAAATTCATAAAACTAATTAATTAAAGAAAATCGTACGATCGCATCAGTGATCCCATAGAGGTGGGCAGTGGAGTGTAGTACACTCTGACGTTTCACAGTTTAAGTTTACGTCCCACTATGGAATTAAGAGTGATTCTTATACCATACACCAAGCGCGATTCCAGATTCCAGGCGACTAGAAATTCAATAGTTCCCGCCCTGGGTTTTTAACCTAAGACCTCTCGATCGGGAGTCGCGTTTTCAACCACAGGATCAACGAGGTTGTCAATTCTAGTTCTAAATGAATAATACAATATTTTGACTTATTTCTTCAAATCATTTGATCTCTTTATTTTCAGGAAGACCAGGATTGCGTTGGTCCTAGTGGTAGTGCAGGTGGCCACAAGTGTAGATTGAAGCCTTCTCATCTGGATGGTACTAGTCTGTATAGAGCTTAGTCATTATCTTGTTTGTCGTTTTCAGTCAGGATATCGCGCGTCCATTTGAGAGTTGAGAACGTACGAACGACTTATTAATCAGTTTCACTTTAACCAAAACTTAGAATTCCAAGTATGCCTCGTTGGTCGTGTTGGTTGTAAGTGCGACTGACGATCAGGAGGTCCTGGGTTCGATTCCCGGGTCGGGCTCTATAGAATTTTTCTAATTTAGATTTTCTAGTAGTGTCTCGG
>DWTO01003003.1:0-13144 GCA_018244755.1 Jemadia pseudognetus | reverse complement strand
ACTCAATGAAGGTCATGTTTTAGTTTTAGTCATTGTACTTCGGCTTTGTGCGCCCCTCAGGCTATAGTAGACTAGGACACACTAGGTAGGTCACACTTTTAGCTTTGTGCCAACGTTTATAATACCCGTATAGATTGTTCTTTCTCCTTAAAAAATCATAGTTAATTAACTAGATGGCGCTGTTAGAACACGTTTCGTAATCAAATGTATTCTTTGATATTTTCATAGCGCCATCTCATGGGTGGTTAAAACACTAAAGCATCCATAGATATCATAGGGATTTACACATCAGCAGCTTTAGAGAATGTAGGACCATGGACGAATGTAGCTAAAAGTGTCAAGGAATGTCGCGAGATGGCTCAGGTCCTATTTTATTTTCCGGTTCATAAACGAACTCAAAGAGGATCTCTATTCGAAGTAAATTATACAAGTTTATTGGTGGCCGAAGCCTTTTAGAATAGATGTAAAAGTACAGTATCCATTCTCAAGTGCATATCAATTCTCAATGTGATCACAAATTCTGTGTGAACACTGGACTGATTAAGAGAATTACATTAAAATGGTCATGATATGCTATAGTAAATATTTTGTAGGGGTAGTTTTGCGATTCCCAACTTACATGCCCAGCGTGGGGATTATGATATAAATCCCCTCAACAAAGGCCTACGTCCAGCCGTGGACTTCGACAGGTTAATGATGAAGAGTAGCTCAAATATTATTATTCATTATCAAAATCAGAATTTATTCACATATTAACATATTATACAATACATGCCAAATCTTTTCACATAAACATAAATTTTATAAATTATATCAAACAGGGTAATTTGGAAACGTAGTAATTAATTTCATTCCGAATTACGATTATGATAAATAATAAAACAACGTGTTAAAACCACTGCGTACTTTAAGTAAAGGATAAATTATTATTTAAATTTCATTTAAATATTATTCGGATTCATATATTTTATGATACTATCACTGTGTAACGTGTTTTGTTATATTATATGTACCTAGTATTAAAATTTATCAAGGGTTTCCTGAGCAACAGTGTGAAAGCACAGGTTTATATTGCGTTACGATAAGAGGGTAAGCAGACCCACTATGACATACATTTTAATGCTTTCTAATTCACTCCTCAATTCGAGCCATTGTATTATCCTCAAGGGTAGCATAGTCTGTAAGTGGTTTTAAAAAAACGTTTAGTTCTCTCTATGGGATGCAGAGAGCAATTAATATTAGATGACTTTCAGGTTAGAACGTCATATAGCAATGTTTTAATTTTATGAGAGTTTTTTATACGTCGTTATTATTATCATATTAGAGTAATCTATATCATTCCACTGAGGGGTTGAGATCACTTCTTATAATACCAAGGGTTGAGACCATGGTTTGATGCATTGACCTAGAGCGGGATGAAATTCTTCACGCATCTTAGAGAACATTATGGAGAATTGGTCAGATCCTTAACGATGTTTTCCTTTTCCGTTTAAACCAGTGATATTTAAACTTAAGACACACATGTAGAGGTGTGCCCTGTTATTGGAAATCAGGACAGCTGGAGTAGGAGATTGAATTCATAGCTACTACGCTATCGTTGCTTTTCTGCGCTACTACTTTAGTCTCTACATTTTAAATGTCATGGATACTCGCAATAATAGAACAGAGTATAAACCGTAAATCAAGAGCTGTACATATGTAATGTAAAAAATTGCAAACGAATTACATAAATTTTTAAGATCAAAGTATAGAAGTATAATAACAACACGCAGTATCTCGTTGCTGAGTACGAGCAAACATCACGAACACATGGACGCCTTTCGACGCAACTTTTTGCTCATAAAGGCGCCGAACTACCCTCATCTGGCTATTGATTCACTGCGGATAATTGAGTACACGCGTGTCCCCCACCTCATTTGATTACAACGGAAAAAGCGACGAAAAATCGAGAGGATGCAGTAATCGGCCGTCGCTATAGCAACCGATATTAACAGGGGGGGAGCGCCAACCATGCTTTTGTTTTACTAGGGACAGTCCTGGGGACTAATTAATGAGTATAATATTGTATTTATATATGTAATTATTTCATAATATTCGAAATAATATGTATTGTAAAGCATCACAATATGGCTTCCGTATTTTAATAATGCTATTGTTACATCGGAAGCATTAAAAGATCTCTAGCTATTCTTGTTACTGCCATGGTGTTACAACTTGGCAGTTGAAAGATTGAAAACTGTAAGATAAAATTCCGTCAAAGTCTAATAATTGTAATTCGCTATAGCAACTGGTCTCTACGAATTTTGGAGTATCAGTGTTAACATAAACATTATTTGGCACGCAGTGCTTTCTGCCCATCCGATAAGAGAACTAGCGTGATATATAATAATAATAATGAAAATATTCACAGTTTTTTATTGCACATTGCAGTTTTATATTTAGTGCTTTGTTTGGTTTCTCATTCGCGTTACGATGATGTGATTAGATACTTACGAAGATGGAGCTCATCGTCACATCATTAAAACTACCAAGTAAAAGAGACTAGTGAAGGTGTAATTGTGATATAAACGGAACATGTTATCTTCTCGTGACATTTACGCAATGATGTCCGTCCGTCGCGAAAATGTTGGTCACGTCACGTGTAACACATAAATAGATTCCGCGCATTATACGTCCGATTCCACACGCGCCCCTGCCTCCACATTTTTGTGCCGCGCTAAAAAGCCTAAAACCACCCTCAACCCAGTTTAAACAACCCCCTCTTCTCATGCAGATTAGCTAAAACTACGCATTTTTTACCCCACTCCAGCGGGGGTGCTTTTTTCTCATTTCGCCCTTCTCTAACTACCGAAATGTGTACCGTGGGAGGCTCGGGGGTTCGCCACGGAAAAGTTGAGCTTTAAATATGTCCGAAGGCTCGCATTAAAACGGTTTACGAAATACAAATCATTAGTGGCACCCTTTCTCGTTTGTCGTTCCGCGCCCTGAATATTTTTACGAGTTCTCTCTTTAATGTTGCTCGGCTTAGAGGTATTTTGGGAGCATTGCATGTATCTAGTTCATGTGAGGCATCACTTTGTCCGTCTAAATTGTTGGATGTCCAAGCGAAGCACAGAGCAAAGATGTGTTTCAGTATCAGCAGCATTAAGAAGAATAGGAAAAGACGCTCAGCGATCTCTTTCAATTAACATTAACAAAGGAAGATCCTTCATAAGTTCGGTAACAATCTCGATACTTTGTACTATAGTTGTGTTTTGTATATTCTGTAATATTGAATACAAACATCTTGAAATCGGCATGAATAGTAATAAACTTAAGAGAAATGAAAACGATGATCGTTGTTAGATTACTGTTCCGTTCAATGGCCCTGAGTGGAGATGTACTAACATGTAACGTGAGTCCTTCGGAGTATACGGTTCTAATGTATGTTAAATTTATTCTTCAATGTTTGATTTAGGTTTTGTTGCTCAGAAAATACCTACGAGTAAAACCTTGTTGTGTTCAAACATTAGTGTACTAGATAGTACTTTGACACCCGGACATGCCAGTTGAGAGCCCGAGTGCGCGATACAGGGGCACGTATAATTTTATCAGCAACATTATCAAACCCCGGTTTGCCTTAAACAATGTGAGTTATAACCTCCGCATGAGCGGGTCGGAAGGGCGTTATTATTTCTCGATTTATTAGTTCAACCCGAAATCCCTCTAATTCCTACAGGAACGCTATGTATGCGTTTTATTTCTAAAACGATTTTAGATAGGGGTCGGCACGGACAGCGAGATGACCTAAGTTAGAAGCGGCAAGCGGATAATAATTTAAATCGGTTTCACAATATGTACCTGAAGTTAATATAAGTCGAGGAATTACATTGGAAGTTATTGATGAGTTAAATACGTCTGCTATTTATAGTACATTTTACACGTATATCTACTATTCATTATAGCTGTTATTTAAATATGTAGTACCTAAGTACTACTATGTACATACAAACTTTTAACTTATTCCATTAAAAAATGATCACTTAATGTTTTTGCTTTTAGTGGCATCAAAAAAAATTATCTTGCTTGTAGAGGCTTGCGACGAAGCCTCGGAGCGACCTAGACTCCTTAAATTAATTAATTCTATTTATAGCTTTGTGTATTGAATTTTTTGCTTTGCTTTGTGCATTTATAGTTATGTGTATAAGAATATTAATTTTAGACTGGTTTTCATTAATACATGTTTAATGCTATCGCTAATTTCACTTTTATTTTACAAAGCTCTCAAACGACCGAATAAGTGGCCTGTTTCCACTTCATCCTGGCTATAAGATACTGCGAAACTTACTAGTATGTAAGTGATGATTAACCCTGCTTCATCATCATCACAATCAGCCTATTCCCGTCCACTGCTGGACGTAGGACACTCCAATAGCATGTCACTGAGTGATTGGTGATTGTGAAACGCGTGAGGAGTTAATGCTTCATAATTTGATCAGGTTACGTTAAGCTATTTCGTTGAAACATTACGTTATTTACAGATAAAGGAACCCGATCTTAATGTCATATTTATAAATAAAATGATTAACTACAGTGTTACAAGTATTTAGTAATTACAATAGCTAGATATTTGTTATTGTAATTATTTTTATTGAAGCATAAGTTCAGTTCTAGGTCAATTTGAATTCTCCAGGATCATTATTAGGTGTGCACCAAGGCTTAACCAGTGTGTCCATCCTATAAAACGAATTGTGAGCAGAGGAATAATTAAACGAAGTGATGTTGCTATCGTGCACAAACAAAACAATAATCTCTAGAAACTTGACACGTCAATGAGTCAAAAACTTCTTCTGTAGTAGCTTTGCGGATTGCTATATTGAATAAGTTCCACTTCTGCTAGACGACCCTTCACTAAAGGTTGTTCACTATTATGTAAGGGTGAAAATTTGCTAGTACATTCAGCTTGAAATATGAGTTTTAGTGGTGAAAAGAAAACAAATGATTTATATAACGTGAGTGGTTACCACGGCTTGTACCTATAGAGTGATTTACGTTTATGAAAAATGTTAGAGAAATATTTGTACATGTAATCGTTGGTATGCGTTATATTTATTTACGCGTGTTATTATTTTGATAGTATAACCAAACTTACCTGATTACTATATCGTGTACTAAATAATAGAAGTTTAGTCTTTTCGCGTATTTTCAAAATCGCTTCCACTCGTAGTTTGCGCCTTGTGCGTGTGGTTCAATATGTTGGAGTCGATGTCGCCCCGAGGCATCGTTACAAGCCTCGATAATGTTTTTTTCGACATTGCTCTACCGACGATCTATCGTAAGTGAATACACGGGCACAAGAGGGCTCTGTTGTTGCTGAATAAAATGATAATCGTAGAGTGTGGAGTTCTTCGAGGAAAAATAACCAGAAAATATCTAGTGATTTCATATTCACGCGAGCAACAAGTGATCTTGGCTGAAGAAATGTACCATGGAGATAATAACTCGGGTACGAAATGCCTTTGGCAAATTATACCGAATATTTAAATTTATTTCAATCTGCCTTTATATGCACAATTAGATATTCTAATAGTAGGTGTTGGTCGCCATATTTGTAGGTTGATTTTTTTATTGACAAATATATTGAACTTCCTCGTGAATTTACTCGTATTATATAACACGACCCTATTTGATTCTTCTTGTTATTGTTAAATTGTACAGACTATGAGTCTCGTTTTCTACCAAAAATCCACGAAAGAGTATCAGTGAATATACGTAATTAAACATAAAAAGGTACTAGCACATTACCAGTTATGCCAAAAGTTACATTAAATTCATAGCATTACATACGGGAGTTACAAAACTGATGATTACCAAAGGTCCGTGAGGTCGGACAACTGTATAAAATGTTTAGCCCTACACATAATGAGTGGGCACGAGTATATGTTTATGTAAATAGAAGACGATACATATAAAGTAGGGAGGCAGAGGCCTAACTTTTCACTTTAAAGGGGTTTTTTCGATGGACCGGCGAGGGGGTCCCCCAGGGAGAGAGGGAGGGTCCGCGGTCGCCCGAACAAATACGTGAAAGTACGGACAGCGCTAATTCGATTCTCTACATTATAAAACTCTACATTATATATGTATGTTTCGCTCGCTCTATCTCTTTTGTTGAGTACTGTGTGCTGGTTCCCGTGTTTGTGAATTAAGTTTCATTTTAATTATTATGTTTATTTATGTAACTAAGTGGCTGTGAAAGCTGAAGCGCTTGTAGTGTTGGCGCGGTGGTGTTTTCAAAACGATGTTTAGTTAAGCAGTGATGACTGAGGACTAAAATGAATGACCTTTATAGCTTAATAAGTTTTTTGTATTTCAGTATATTTCCCACCAGTCAGTCTCGTATATGTTATTGACCGGTCATTAAAAACCAAGAAGACATGGCTTGAAGTGCTAAGCAAACGGGTTGTTCGTCGTGTCTCTGTATAAATGTAACCATATTGCATGAATTCTATATTTAATTTGTAATATATTAACGTTTAGTAGCGATATGCTACGTAAAGAGAGCTAGAGAAAAAAACTAGAATGATATAAGGATAGTTCGTCTTAAATTTATTTTCACCAAATATTTCCAAATTGGTTTTACTATAGGAAATAGTGAAACCATGGTAAATTTTATAGTCAATGTTTTTAATTGCTTTTGTGATTATGTTGAAACGAGCCGGTAGCAGGCAAAAGGGATTATTGTCGCCGTGGTTCTGAGGCCTTGAACAGGATTTCAGAAATATGTATATATGTGTGATAATATAGAAATTAGTATGATAATATAGACATCAAACAGTCTATGGAGTAATATTGGATATACGCATCTTCTAACCAGCGCAACTGCTTCCAGTACTGAACCTTCTGAATCTAGCGGTCTTCTCCTGTTTTCCTCACCATCGGACCATCTGTTCGGAGGATGAGCTAAGCTCCTAATAAGAAATTTTCACGGTCAGTGTTCATTTCCAATAACACTGCAATAAAGTGCTTTCTAGTGACATTCGTCTAATTAATAAATAATGTGTGTATTATTACTCAGTACCTGCCGTCACAGAAGACTGCTCCTGAATGGAAATTGGGCCAGTGATGAGAGATACGTCCTATTTGAGTGTAGGTTATTAAAAATGGTACCTTTATATGTCTCCGCAGTTCATGGGCTAATTGCGCACTTTATTTTTAGCTTTAATATGTCATTGTTTAAAATATCATCCATCGACCCGTTCACCGTTCTATTGGACACGGGTCTTATTTTAGTACAAGTAGATTCAGCCTATGTTAACACCGCCGTAGCAAGTAATCGCTTCCAAATTCAAAACTTTTTTTTATCTTTGTGGTGATAATGAAATCATGATACAGATCTAAGATTGTCACTTATTTTACAGACACCCACTTATTTAACAATTTTTTTTATATATATTTTAATATTCTATATAAATATCTGGTTAGACCAAATTTATTTAGTCTACATGCTATTATGTTACATCATAGGGCGTATATAAGAGTCATTCGAAGCTCCTCCCTTACTGCTGGAAAATTCTAACCAGCACCAGCAGGTGTCCCGACGGTTTCTCAGAGAGGGGTAATTCAGGGAGGGTGCTAAAAGCTGCATATAAACATAAAACCGTGGTCAATTGGCAGGAACCCTTGTTCAAAATTATAGTAATAATAATAAGAAAAATTTATTAATACTAACTTCGGACAGTAATACTAAGTACATTTATGTAAACGTAAAATAACACATTACACGCAACAGCACATAAAATTATGAAGCATTACAATATATCATCATTATGTTGTTACATTTTTTATGTTACGGGAACAAGACAATTTCGTTCAAGTAACGTGTATTATTTTTGCTGTAGCAGTTCGGAGAGTAATGACAAAACCGGTCCCGACTAGCCCCGAATTCAATCCTTGGACAACACAGGTGCGCCGGGACACCGCATTGCTCTGTCAATGTGTGCGGCAAACTTGCATAGAGATCGTATTAAGATATCGGTTCTCTTACTAACACCGTTTTTATAACTACTCTTTCCTCAATAACATATACATATGTATGTTCAACTCTATATAACGATTTTTCATTATCAATTATTTAATTTTACATTTAACTCTTCTTATATAATTATTTTATCATCGACATTAGGTTAAAACACGTTAATGTATTATAGATCGAATTCTAATAACCAATGTATTATATACATATGTATATCTTTAAAATGTCGTACCTAGACAATAAGAACTTGATCAGACCTTATTAAGGCTATATTTTAATATCATTGCGATACTGTCTTGTCGAGATACAGTTTTCACTTTACATGGTTATTTGAATTGCTCTCAGTTATTACATCATCACATCACGTGCCTTACACGGTGGACAGCGAGCACTGAGTGCCCAATATGTCCTTACAAACCTGTGACGTACATTTTCTATTCTACATTCATCATTCTATTCATACATACCCGTCGATATTGGATTCAAATTTAGAACGTTATTGTTTAATCGTTGTTGCCGTAATAATTATAAAATAATAACAAAAGTGACTCTTTCCGGTTGGCAACACTGACGATGATCAATTTGTGAATTTATATCATACCAATTCGATAGGCTCACCACCAATTCCATAATGGGACGTAAAAGTAACTGGTGATACGTGGGAGTGGTTCTGCATTCCTCTGCCTACCTCTTCGGGGATTACAGGCGTGAAGTTACTTTACTTTATATCATACCAATAATCAAATATACATGTAGTTATATTTAGATATTGCTAATTGAAAATCGGAAGGTTACCATAAATTGCGTTTTAATATATAAACAAGAAGAAAATGGACATTTGAATAACTGGTGTTGACGTGTAATTGCGTTTCATAGACTAGAAACGGTATACGATATTAAATTGGCGCGAAATTATATCAAACACTGTCATTTATGTTTGCAATATCCCAGATCGTTGAATTAGATAATTTTAAATGCCAATCTTTGGATATGGCTTATTGGGTATAACTACGTTCGTGTGTACTTTATAGATGTGTGTGTGCAATGTGTGTGTGTGTTAGTGCCGGGTGAAATGTAACTTGTTCTAAGGAGTAGGATCGCCAGGAGTTTGCAACTTGCTTGAAATGTGTAGTTTATTGAGACGTTTTGATTGGCTTATTAAATATTGATTACAATAAATTACTTATCACCTACTAGTAAGGATATATTATTGTAGAGTACAAGTTGAATGTGGTCATAAGTAATAATTATTATATGATTGCGGTACCAGTTGACATTACTTTTTGTTTCTTTTATTATGATTTTCAAAAAAATCCTTTAATAAGTTCTCTATCTGACTCTGTATTCTTACCAAGCAATATCGAATTAAATCATTTCGAATATAGCAAAGTGAATGTGAAAACTAAGCAAGTATATTTTCTAAATTAATTAAAAGAGGGCCCCAAAAATTTTCGGGCACGAACCCCTGCCATAGAGTAATGTTACACGGGTAACAGGTCTGGGCGGCCATTTTGGAACTTTTTTAGCGCTTTCGAATTTCGGTTGCGCCTAGGCCGATGACCCCGCGCCCTATAGGACGGGCTCGCTTCTGGGAACCGAGTGCCCATAAGGGGTTTCTAATCCGTAAAAACTACAATTTTTGAGGGTTCCAAGCCCAAAATGGTAGTTTTAGACACGTTTCCGCATTATTACGGTCGATTTACCTCGCAGATAGAATTTCAACGGTTAAATTTAAATTTCAGTTGAACCAAAGATACAGTTTATGTCGCTGACATTTTTATTTTATCATAAATATACCAAAAAATATAACCAAAATATCCTGGTCAATCTGGACGTCTAGCATTGTGTGTTAGTGCACATTTTCTTTAAACGCATGTTTTGCTACTCAAAATGCAGGCAAGTGTTATTTTTGAAGCAATACAATATATTAGCAATAGATCACATCGACGCGTTGCTACTTGTGAGTGCTAAACTGAAATTTATTAGGTGCAATTAAAAACACCATTTAACCTTAACAACAGCTTTGTAAAGAAATCAAATGATATATCTATGAGAACAAGGACGATATAAGAGTATAAAACAAATACGAATTATGAATGACGAAGACATAGACAGTTTTGCATTCCATATGCCTCTGCCTGCCTAATCTACCTAACCTGTAAAGGATCTGGCTTAAAAAATTTATTTTCGTCTCAGTTGTCTGATTATTCCAGCTGGTTAGCAACAGAAAACGATGCCGTGATAGTGATTCAATGTTAAAACCTGGATGTAGGGCTGCAAGGGCTGCACAACCTTGAAGACTAGAAGAAACTTAAGACAACTCGAATAATGCTTATTAATACGTCCATTTTTACAAAACGTGTGAAGTGCTCGTAGGGCTTGTTTATTGAAACTGTGAACTATCGATCAATAGTAACTCCCTACTGCCCTGTTGCCCTTCAAAGGAGAGCGCCACGCTCGGAATGAGAGGGGTGAGCGATAGAAGGGTTAAAAATACGTATTTATTGTTGGCTAGTCTGTTGGTCTCCTAGTAAGTAAACTTGATTGCTGTTCACTGGGTTGTGGGCTCAAATATCATTCAGGGAAAATATTTGTATGATGGGCAAGAGGGTCTGTTCCGTGTATTAGTGTAAAATAATGTATGAGGTATTTGGATATATATATATGTATTAAATGTCCGTCAGCTGTTCGATTATAGTACAGACTCCGTATAGTTGGGAATTAGCGCGTGTAGGTTGTTCCAAGACATTATTTAATTATTAGATTTACCAACGCCAGTATACACAGTGGAAATGTGGTAGATTAAATTAAAGTATAAATAGTGTGCCCAGTATTCTATTGACTCTACTATGTTCCTGTTGATATCCTGTTTCAATTGTTTGCTGAAATTGATAATGATTTACGATTTTCTGTTTTATATTTATACGCATTTAATAATATTTTGACAGTTATAAAAACGAATTGAGAATTATACGAACTTATGAATGGTCAGTTATTATAAATGTAAAATATCCATTAAAAAAATGTTTATCCATATCGATAATATCGATAACTAATTTATTGATATAGGAATTAGTACAAATTTATATCATACAATTCTGAATACATTCTTTTTAAGTCAGTTCTACTAATTGGCAGATGGATCGTTTGATGATAAGTGGTGATGGTTGCCAGTGGACATTTTCAATACCAGATAATGAGTCGGTAATATGTTGTGGGCTTTGGAGGAGAGCTCCTTTAGCGTCCTACTTGTAAAGTTCCATTTATTATGTATCTTCTTGATGAAACAGTGTTCTTACTAGCTTTAAAAAATGGAACATCACGCCTAGAACCCCCAAAGAGGAAAGCAGATAAATGTACTACACACCCATATTAGTACAAACGGTTAATTTTTTCCAGATCGCCAATTTTTTTTTCAATAGCCACAATAAACATATCTCGTTTATTATGTAGGTACATAAATATATTTTTCATATTCCGTTAAAAAAGTAAACTTTCAAATCGTGCATTAGTTAGCTTAGCGCTTAACGGTGTAGAGTCATAAACTGGTAAGTGCAAATTCCTGTTTCTGGCAACAAAATAAAATTACTAATTAATGACTTACGGTCTAAATATTCGTTAATTGTGTTCTGTGAGAAGTTTCACTTACGGAAATTTCTAGAAAATACAAGATATTTTTCTTATTAGTTCTACTCTAATGTACTGATGTACTTATTAATACTAAATCAATCAATATTATTTCCGTTCTTATATTCTAACATTTAGTCGTGTTTAATACATGTGCATATATAATTGTAACAATTTCCCTATATCAAAACAAAAATAGAAAAACATCAGGAATAAAACTGTTGTCTTTAGACGTTGGGTAAACGAAAAGCGGCTTAGATCAGTACGATCAGAAGAAGGTTTAAGACAGCTGGTATAGGAACGTTCTTGCCCGCCAAAAGTCCATTGCTCACCGCAGGTCATCCGGTCCAGCTTTGCTCGTCCGCAACTAAACTAAGATAATGACGCTTGGGAAAAGGTATTCTTTACTGATGAGTCCAAATTCTGTCTTAAGTCACATGATGGAAGGACCAAGGTATGGAGACCACCCGGAGAAGATACGTTCGGTGTAACATTGTTGGAAGATAGACTTATGGTGGAGGATCAGTAAAGGCATGCGGCGATATTTGATTAGAAGTACGTTCGGAGTCAAGGATCGTAGAAAGCGTGTACCAGACTGCGGCAAGAAACGTAACAAGCATTTTAGAGCCGATTTTGATGACTTTTGCCGCATTGATTGAGGATAATTTTCTTTTAATGCGTGTTATTGCACGACCTCACGTTGCGACGGCAGTTTCGGAGTATCTTATTGAGGTCGGAATTCAAGTTTTTGGGTGGCCAGCAGCTCGGCAGACTTAATTCCGATAGAAACTGTTCGCGATATACTGTGTAAACAATCTCGATAAAAAAAATCCAGCACCAGCTAATCTAGGAGACATCACAACTAAATTGATGCAAAAAAGGAACTTGACACCACAAAGTTTCATTGACATTTTTTATTAAACAATATGCCAGTACGCCAACACCAAATATTAATTGTGTGACCCATTATGATAAAAGAACAGCATTTAGAACAATATTCAATTTTAATTACGTTAGGTCAAAACTTCTCACAATTAAGGCACTAACCTTATTGCCTGTAACTTTGTGTTTTTTCGATAAGTGTATTTTTAATGTAAGAAAATAAAATGTAAACGTATCGGAACGCAAAAACAGGTGGCATTATTAATATAAAAAATACATATTTATAAGTACAATAGAAGCTTTTAAAATTTGTTGAACAGAATCAATTAATTAAATTAACAGTTTCTTACACTAGCCGTTCCTTGAGTGCCTCGTTGGTCACGTTAGTTGCAAGTGTAACTGCCGATCGGGAGATCCTGGGTTCCATTCCCGGGTGGAGCACTATAGAATTTTTCTAATTTCGGTTTTCTAGTAGTGTCTCGGAGTCTGGATTTGTGCCCGGTGCATGGTAATAGGCTCACGACCTATTCCATAGCGGGACGTAAAAGTAACTGGTGAATTATGGGAGTGTTCTACACTCCTCTGCCTACCTCTTCGGGGATAACAGGCGTGATGTTACGTTTT
>DWTO01003002.1:0-13145 GCA_018244755.1 Jemadia pseudognetus | reverse complement strand
GTATTTTAACTGAAACGTTCGAGATTTCTAAAGCCGTGCTATCGTAATGGTATAGCAATTGGCACTGAATGGGAATACTTTAGAGGTTGAAATTGGATTACGACACATAACTATAGAAAATTATGTTTATTAAAATGAACCATTACTCGTTACAATTAAAGAAAACATGGTGAGAAAATCTCCACTTCTCTGAATTTGTTATAATTTTCTTTACATGTATCACCAAATCATCCTAAGTCCACTGCTGGACGTAGGCCTCCCTTGAATAGTTTCAATGTTTATAAACTTTGCCAATCCGCATAGCCAGGGTGGTACACTTGGACCTTAACTCTTGTCACTGTAAAAGGAAACTCGTGTCCAGCAAGATCAAGAAGTTACATGTATGAGAAGTATGAATTTGCTATTTGAGCATTGACATTCACCACGATTTCAAGTTTTTTAATCAATTTAAAATAAAAAGGAAATGTTAAGATTTTATCAGCTATATTATTGAAATACTCGTGTGCGAATGGACACTGTAGATGAATTAACTGTGGAGCTTTTTTTAAAAAATATTGGTAACCGATTATATACCAAGAATAATACATACAAACTAGCCTTCGTTATATGAAGGTGCCTTTGCACTTACAGTATTAATGATTTGCATAGAACAAAACAAATAACCTGTTAAGAAAGTAGCCATTAATACTATTACAAAGGCTTGTGTTATCTTAAGTTTTTATTTCAAAATGAAACATTAAGTATAAATATTTTCTTATACATCTAGGTAATTGAAAATGAAAAATATGCTTAATTTTAAAACTGTACATTACGGTTTTAATTCAAAAAAACTTTGAAATATTATCTAAAATTTTATACCAGTTCTATCAAAGAATCTGGCAATTATGCTAATTAGCAAGTGCTTAAAATAAATTCAGCACCATAGAGAATAGAAAATTTTAGTGTTTGTACATTTTTTTATTTCTGTGCTCGAGTTAGAAGTATATTTATTGTCTAGTATCCAGATAAGGTCCAGACGGCGTCGTATGCAAATTACGTATGAATTGAAATTTTAATTAGACATATTTGAATATTAAAAAATATTATAAGGAGAAAATACGTGTATTGTTATTCAAGATAGTCATCATAACGCCGTGATTAAGCGTAAATTTGTGGTAGTTATTCATTTACGCGCTAAATGAACGCTACATATGAGTTTGGATTCATGTTATACTTCAAGGCGCACTGATTTTTATTATACTAAACGAACTGACTCGACTGTTTTTTTATTGTATCCATTTTTATTTTGATATTTTAATTTTTTCTCAAATATATTATTATTCCATTGTTGTATCGCCCGCCCAAACGGCATGGCGATGAACCCAAAAGATATTTTGTTTCGCTTTGTTACATAATCCAACAATATTAAAATGGGGTCCATTAGACCCCTAACTGGACCCCGGTTCGTTGTCCTGCCGTCTATAGGGACATCTGCTTTACAACATTTGTATTGCTTGCATGTATGCAATCATGAAATATGCAAATTACTAATTTTATTCAGAATATCCATATCCTCTTTTGCCGTTCGCTTGTGGCCAACACCTGTTGAGTTAATGTTTTCCGTTCTATTTGCCTACGTCTATTTTTGTTGACTATGCCTACTGTATATAGTATTTATAATGTCTAGCTTGACACAATTTCGCCTTCAAACTCGTAATTTTACGCTTAGGTATTAATTTAAATTTCACTTAACAATTCCATCAACACTTTGAACACATATATTCGTGGTATTCGTACTAGCTGTACTCATTATCTATATAAAAAAAATATTACAATTTAATGTATATGTATCTACCTACTTAGCGCAGGACCGATTGCCCCTTTTAAGACTAACACTGTTAACGCAATAATATCCGCCGTTCATTACGCACCGTAGGAAAAAAACGTCGAAATGGAGAAGATCGATTCCTGTGGGATCCACCGCTGCATACTATTAAGCACCCTCATTTACGTCTGGTCAATGACAGCCCTACTGTTTTAATCAATAACTTCTTTTTCGCGCGTCGTCCTTGATTTTTTCCCCCGGCGCGACTTTTTCTGCGCGCATTTCGCTTAATATTATGTGTCAATCAGTACGCGGTTTTTTCTGTACGAGCGCACCGACCATCGTCTTACCTCGTTTTCATCAATTCTGCAAAAAGCTTTGCAAAAAAGGCAAAAGCTCGGCCAAAAAATCGTCTACCGAACAGTATCTCGTATCGCCGGTCTTGTAGCCATTTTAATTATTATTTAATACCGAGGGACGAGCACGTGGCGACGCGCGCCATCTCGCTCGCCCTTCTTGAGGTTGACTGCGCGACCGTTCGCCGTCCCCTTCGCTCCGAGCCCACTTACACACATAAAAATCGTGAATAATAAAAAAATGTGTACACATTTTTTTCGCTTAACCACCACGTCGCTGTGTGCGTACGGCCTCACGCCGCTAGAGCGGGAAACAGCTATTCAAGTGAGCGGTGCAACCGGCTCCCCACTCCGATTTTTTAAGCTCTGTTGTCGATGTTGGCGTCCGTGTGATTTTTTTCATTTTATGTGTTAGTGTACCCCTCGCCGGTGTAGTTCACTTTTTCTACTATAGATCTGAATTTCAGTCTCGTTTTTGCCGCGTCGGTCTAAAGGCGGGCGAGCGGGCGTTTTGTATTGCATTTTTGTTGTCGACGCGAGTAGCCGGCGGCTCGGTACTTCTTAGCTTAGTCAAGAGAAGCTAGCTTTTTGTGCGAGCACATGTCTTCTTGAGGTGTCCTTACACTCGCGCTACTGCAGGCCGGTGCACGCGCGAACCGCCAAGTGCGAAAAGGACGGAGCGTTACATCACGTGTGGATTTCTTACCCACTATAGCAAAATTATATAGCACACTAAAATATTGGGCACAAAAAATCTGACAATTCGGATCCTAGTAACGACGCCCGGCATTCATAATTTTACCTCAGGGTCAACAGTACGGCTCCATGTTTTTTGGTCGCCGGCTTTTTTAAATGTTTATTTGCCTGGAGCACGTGGATTTTTTGAAATATATTGGCGATAAAGCCTCGGACTGTTGCCTTTTGGACGTGTTGTGACAGTAGTGTTACCTTTATTATGTGATATATATTTTTAGTGACAATTAGATAGGAACAAACTGTGATTTATTATGGTGATATAGTTGAAGCGGGTTCGGAGTTGGATGGACACAGGTACGTCAGTTTTAATTTAATATTTAGATTTAATTCGGAGGTAGGCAGCGTACCGCCATTGGGTTGGGGGTGTTTGGCCCCTGTTGGGTGGCGAGGCAATTTTTACGTAAGATCTCCCTCGGTTGAGATTGATGTTGTAATGGTTGGAGCGGGACGCGGCCGCGGCGGTCGCCGTCTGTCAAGCGCGACCTTGAATTATGCCCGGACTATAAATACGGAAATATTTTTGTGTGGCGTTTCGTTCCATGATATTTTTGAATACATTTTGGCTGTTGCGTGTATGCAGCCATTGTTTATTAATGATGTAAGATTATTTGTTTCTCGCTACCCACCTCCGAAATTAAATTTGTGTGTTGCTAAAAAATGTTTAAAATGTTGTCAAACTACTTTTCATACTTCCGATAGTGTTTTTCGGTAGGAAAATCTATTATGTCTGCAAACATGTAGATAAGTTATCGGAAGATGTCTCCGGTAATATTGTTTTCACAACTGACAGTAACTCATCTTAATGATAAAAATCATGCACGTTATTGGCGATAATAATATTGAAAATTACTAAGTATTCATATATTGAAAGTTGAGTGTAAGTTACAGTATTTAGTTGAACAATTCAACTTGTAGGTACCATTTCATAAATTGCCCAAATCAAAGTTAAGATAATATTGCTTTTAATATATCAGAAACATGATTATACATTGCATTGTACATGCAAGTTTTAATTACACAGTTACCGATTAGACAATATAATATAAATAAGGTAAATTAAAATTTAATTTTCGAATTAACATTAAATACCTTCCTAAATAAATGTTCATTTTATCTTGTAATATTCAGTTGAGTTGCAAAGTAAATTTTGCCTTTGTAATTTTAATATAATAATTTTTCTACTTACTTATACCTACCTACCAAATGAATTCCAAATTAAGCGTTTATCTTGTCTGAATCTAAGCATCACTGATTTAATGTGAAGTAGTAGGTACAAGCAGGAACAAAAATGTTTATTTGATCACTGATAATAATATAATAAAAGTTCTCAGTAGGAAGGAGGATCTTATAAAGAAATAATATAGATACAGAATAAATACGTCAGATTTAATTACCGTTCAGATACATTTAAGTTCTGAAACATTAAGGAACATTTGGTATAATTATCGACATATCAAACATAACACACCTAGCTATTACAAAAACCTAATTACTCGTTTTGAATCACTTCCTAATCTAAACTTGTATGTAATGATTACGAATCTCAAAGTCGATCAAGTGTGGGGCCCGGGTACTGTAACATCACCAAATTAACTTTACCATTTGCAACCAATGTCATTCTTATTACAATGAACATAAGGTACAAATTAAGATAAACAACTGCAGAATAAATTGGTTAAGTATTACTATATGCGCAATTATTATCTTTGACAGCCGTGTACAGCGGGCCTGCAGGTACAGTCAACGAGTCAAATGTAATTACTTCGTTAAAATATTTCAAAGAATTACTTAAAATGATGGGTGTTCTGTTGCTATAGCGTAATAATAATACACTTATTGAATATAATATAAAGGATTGTATTTGTGTCTAAAGTCTATTTTTATATGTGTACGTACAGATGTAGTAGTTTTGACAGCAAAAGTATTAAGTTCAGTCGATTAAGAGCCAAGTCGGTTGGCAATAATAGCAGAATTTATGGAAGGAATGGCGTTTCCGCTGGACGAGTTGAGGACTAATCATTATCTGTGGACGTACATTGTGGCACGCCTGTACGCCGCGCCGGCAATGTGATTATCGATGCCTTATTCGATGCGGCATGTGGGCTAGGGGCTAGATCACTGACACAGCCTACGCGACCGCTCGTCACCTGTTGGCTACAGAAAAAAAAACCGCGTCACTTTTTTTACACATCAAATCTAGTTTTGAATAGACAAACAACCGGCCCGATATACTTTTCTATGATGGTAACGTTGTTTCTTTATGTTTTTCAAGAAATTTTTCGCCCCACTGTATCCCTATGGTCGGGCGTGGTGTGACAACATTTTGAACGTTATTGTAATATTTGAAATATCACTCCTAATGCGAATGATAAGATTACGATTTTTTTTTCAGCGCATTAATAAGGAAGATCTCGAAATATTCCATGACACACAAAACGAAAGATACCAAGAGAATATTAAGACAGAAATCGTATATTTTTATAAGATAGTGCCAAATATCAAACTAGATACAATACATTTGTAATATAATTTAGATAGAATTTTTTAAAGGTATCCTTGAAAGATGATGGAAGGAAGGACGATCGATTACAGGCCGGATGGCGGTGGCTTAGATTACCATAACTCGCCCCTTATGGCAGAGATACCTGTAGACAATTATTCGCATATACACAGGAGTATAGAACACCTAAGATCAATAGGGGTGCCGCCTCCCTTAGACCCGCATCGGCACTTAGCAACGAATCTAACAGACTTGAGGAGATATGAGCATCCCGATGACATGCCGGAAATCAAGCCGTCCGTTTTAAGATTATCCGAGTTCAAGACTGGTATTCACGAGATATCGAGGGTCGAGCAAGAGAACGACGTGCAGAGACAGATGACACCACACGACGACGGACCCAAGGGGTATAGTGCGCCGTCCACGCCTCTATCCGAGAACGGCGGTCAAATACACGAAGAAAAGGTCAGATTCATTTTCTGTTAGCAAACATATTTAATAATTCAAATTTACCATAATGCTTATCCTTGAACACTTCGGAAGTTTTCGCGGTTGCTTCTTTTGACGTCACGAGGCAGCCAACGTTACGTTCAACATTGTTCGTTAGTAAAATTATTGTTTAGTATCACGATGCGAACGTCTTGTTCCGTGTATTAAGCTATTAATCTTCTGATGATCCTCGCAGCTTATTTTCGGCTCCAAATCGTTATTATAATGCATTTATGTGTGTATGTAATTTGTTCGTATATAACTTCCTCATCGAATTGAAGTAAGATTTCGTGGTTTCGTGCATAGTAGTGTGTGTTTAGAAGTCTTCCTTATGGTGAAGAGTGCTTAAGTTCAGTCAAACACCTCATTGGGTTTCAAGTATGTTTCTGTAATAGTATTGATGTTACAAGTTATTAATTCCTTGTTTTACTAACGTCTAGTGCTAGACATTCTGTACAGACATTCAAAAGATCTATCAATAATTCTTCGGTACAATAATCGTCGGTTTCAAGAGTCATTAATAAGAAGTCAATAAAGAGATGTGTTTCATTGTCTTATTACAAATCTTCGACACAAATCTTAAGAGATTCAAGGTCCCCTTAAATCTTACAAGACTTAAAACTCGTTTCTCATTCATAGTATTCCAGTTTTATGCAATTCCAATTCGTGAGAAAACTCGTTGGAAGATTTACGATTTAAAAAATGTTTTCGGTTTTATTGTAATTTAAAATCTTTATGACTTTTACATTTCGAACAAAATTTTTCACCGTCGATAGAAAGATCTATCTGCCAATGAATAGTATATTACGGACGGTAGTTTTAAAAAGCTCATCATCAGGATTTTTCAATCTCGCTAACGACAAAAACTCTTACAACAACGTCCATAACCGGGTTGGTAACGAGCAAAAACGTGTTGCGACGAACAAATTCGGCAATCGTATACGAGCTGTGTATGGACGTTAGACGCTTGATGAGCGCGGATACGCCTTGAACGCACCAAGGTCGCAGCGGGTCGTACAGAGGTTACGACAATACCTACCTTAATGCAATTACACAGATAAGCAAACTTTTCGTGAATTCTGATTTGGAATTCATTTTCCGGGACGATAAAGATCGCATTTGAACATGTTAAGTGCAATTATCATGCGGGACTCATTTGGTTTGCATATGTGTTATCGGATATTAGACGGTTGACCGTGATTTTGCTTCAGAACGAATCTTTTGCGAAGTATTTACGATTTTTTTCTCAGATCTAATTTAGGTACTTTATTTTACGCTCATCTGTATGTGTCAATCAACAAGTTCAGTACTAAGTTTTGGTAATTGTTATACTTCATTTTAAATCACCCATCTTTTTAAATCTACACGATTTAAGATATATTCTTCAAGTCGCCATGTTATGTTAATAAACGTCATAGAACTATATAATATCTTAAAGGTAGCGCTCATGACAATTGCACATATGATTATCATTATTATACATGTCCCGTAGGCAGAGAGCACAGAGCGTCTAATACCTCAATCTTTACAGATCTGCGGGCTTAAACAAAATACTTTTCCGTAAGCGTTAACGCCAAACGTTAACTTCAAAATGTATAGAAATGATATAAGCGAACTGGCATGATCAGCCATGTTTTTTCCACATTTTCTGTCATTTTCATACATTTTCATGTTAGCGTTTGGCGTTAAGGCTTACGGAAAAGTATTTTGTCTAAGCCCACTGTCCTGTTACTGTTATTCTGATTGGGTTAGTGGAAGTATCCTACATTCGCTTTTATACTATATTTCGTTTCGATCCTGTGAACCTGTCGTATTAAATCCCAGACAATGCTGGATTTTAGTATGAAATTATAAATTAACTGTACGAAAAAGAATTATCCGGATACAACACGGCTTGGACTGCAAATGGTTTTTTTCGTGCCAGTCAAAGAAAATATATGTTGATAAGATTCCGCCGTGACCCGCGGTGCGATACGGCAAGGCCTATGATAAACACCACAGACGGCCTCTTGTGTACGTAGACTTTTGAACGGTTTACGTTTGCTTTACCTACTACGCGTAATATAATCCAGGTATAACATAACGTAATATCACGCTTGCTTTCCCCGCAAGGGTGGACAGAGCAGTATAGTATCTTCTCACTTTTAACCCGTTATGTTCCATAGAATAGGAAGTGGACTGTTGTGGGAGTGAACTATCTTCAAGATATATATGTATATTTATTTACAACACGTTTCAGACTCAAAACATAAGCAAACGAGCACGCAAACCACGTGTTCGCTGCCCCCATAGACATTTACAAACAACCTCGTGGGCTTTGGAATAGATCGGTTAGTATCAGCTACCCAAATTAGTACGATTTAGTACAAATTTATTAGATTATTGATTCGTATTGGAAATGAAATAATATTGATAGTAAATATGTATTAATGTATTAGCTTACTGTGTTTGATTGGTAAGTGTAATTGAGTGATGTATATATGACTGTGTGTATGTATGTGAATGTCTTATTTGGATTGCGTCCATTTATTACTTATCGCTTATATGAATATGATCTCCTGATACTTCAAATGTGCCGAGAGGAGAGGTATTTTTTTTTGTAATACTCTTTTGTTTGTTCGTTACTGCCTTTAACAAGAATTTTTTGTTCTGGCACATGCTATAAGCTGATTCTACGTCTACGATTCCACTAGAAACACCAGCCATGCATCTATTTTTGCTTTAGAAAAAAAAGTTTCTAGAATTTCCCCCATAAATTAATATACCTACATCCTAAAATATCATACATCATTATGTACGCGTACGTTCACAATTAGAAGCTCACGATGAATAATACAAAATATTCAATCAAATCATTTAAAGATAGGAATTGTTACATTAAATCTATGAACTCGCTATTTTATTATTCACAGTAAAAAAATATACACGCAATTTTTGAGACAATTTATTTCTGTGATAATTATGACTATTATTAATTATCTTAATTTAATTTGTTATCTGTACTATTCGTACCAATTAACACAGTAACAAAATATAAAACAAAACACTGTTGTGTATAACATTCGATAATATTGGTTATTGCGTAATATTCTAACACGAAGTTCTTATTATTGGCCATGTTTAGTCTAGCGACAGATTCGTAACGCGGCTCCATTATCTAGATGAGAAATGCGTCGCCCAATGTCATTGCCGGCTGGATATCGAACCCGGAACCTTGTAACAGACAATTACTTTAACCAATATATTGTATTGTGTTTTTAATTTTCGCGAATTTACCTATTTGAATGTTTATAATCGAATATACATATACTTATTTGGTGTTCTTGATGTCTCGCAGGTTGTAATGAGGTCTATAATCCTATATCTGATTCAATTCTGCTCTAAACTATTGTATTTGCAATAAATCTGTAACGTGCAAACGAATTTACAACTATGTAGTAATGTAAAAGTAAATGTTATTGTAATCCACAACATTTCTTACACGAATGAAGCAGTCTAATATTTTTTATAGTATCATAAGGCTAATTCCCTGACATGAAATATAGGATCCTTATACAACATTTTACATAATCATTTATATTTTAAATTTTCGTTTTATCTCTCACTATATTGTAACATATTTAATTATGTACATATGAACAATATACGTCACTCATATTAAAAACACCAGCATACATCGGCCATATAAAGTTGTTCACATATTCGTAGTACAAATAAACCTTCAAGTGGAGCCTACATATATGTGCATATTATTTTATATGTATGCATTTATCTTAACACAACTTTAATCATTATATTGGCACCACTTCATAGTCAACTGATCTCAAACTTAAATATAACACTGTAAATATAACATTCATTTCTAATTACATATTTGTATAGATAATTTTGAATCCAGGCAAATTCTTGTACTTGACACACAAATGTTTGTTGTAGGTAGAAATCTAACCAACAATCCCTGTCTCTGCAGTTAATCTCTAAGCACTGCACCTAATGACTTATAAATATTTAGCATATTATAGTAAATGAAAATATATTATTCAATATTGTTGATAATAGAAGGATTAGTAGCTTATAATGTATTGGATATGTTGCCATGTAAAAACTAGAATTGGCTTCCAACAGGAATACTGACTTGAACCTTGAAACCTTGCCTATACAAATTCTAACATCGTGAAAACTATACAAAGAATATTGGCATTTAAAAATTATTTCACGGAAAAAACATATCTTAACGTTTACAACAGTATGTCAATTAGCTATCAATAAATCCTGTTATTAGAGTTAATCGTCAGATAGAAACTGTTGGTCAATAGTAAATCAGTACAATTATCTACGTACATAGGTTTGCAAATCACTTAAGCATAACCATTGTACCGAGGAATTATATTTAGTAAAAATATATGCGGATTTATAGGTTAAAAACTAGAATACAATCATCAACACCACTATCATTTAAAAATGAATAGTACAATATTATAAAAAAATCTCCCCGAATTTGGGGAATTAAGAAAACATTGGCAATACTTATGTGTGGGTACAGTGTTTGTGTAGTGTTTTTTTTTGTTAAAGTAAGATAATATAATATATTAATTTATGAAGTATCAGGGTTCTGCAATTATCCTGCATGTGAACTTTAACTGTGCCAGATCATACATTTCCGTTCAGGCAGTTTTGTAAAATGAGGATCAATGTTTGATGCTTCGCATATGGGATGATGCATATATCCAGTCCAATAATATATGTATGTCATAGTGATCAGTCAGTTTTCTGTTAATCATTGTATGGTTCCTGCCTATTTTGGGATCAAATGTCCTAAATAAAGTTTACCAAGAGATTATTTATTATTATTATCATTATCAACATTTCTCATTCATTATTAGATAGAGATCTTATATAGGAAGAAGGGTTAAGTAAAAAAAGTATGTAGGTATATATACATATATAAACGTTCTTTTCTATAGTCATATGAACTTTCTAGAAATATTTGATCTGTAAATTTTATCTTTAAAATCGAAATCCAACAATAATGTTACCATTATGACGTGGGAACATGCAATTTAAACAAATTGGTTAATTAATATATCTGCAATTAAATAACGGAGTCGTATTCTGTTAAATTATTTAAAGTTTACTTACAATTAGTTTTGTATAACGTATAATAAGAGATTTGAATATTAATTTAATTCTTATATCAATTTTAAATAAATTATGAATAAGGGACATATCATTGGATTGTATTAAGTAGGTATCTATAAAACAACCCGTGGATGCAAATACATAATTTTGCTTTTTAAACATGAATGTGGGCGGTACGATCAGACGAAGTCTAGTTCTTTCGTCTCTATTCTGTACCATTATACCTATATCTCTATTCTGTACCCATTTCCTATTTGAATGATGCTAGTGTCCTATTAAGAGCTAATAAGAGCATTTCAAGAGATCTTACCTTTAACACATTAACATATAACGACACTTATTACAATAAAAAACGAGATAGGCGTTTCTCAGGACTATGGCAGATGGAAATCTTTAATCTTTTTCCATACCTATAAATGTTAAGGAACATATACTTACCTAAATCTATTAAAATTTGGTAAGATTTAATATTCTGCACTGAAATTAATTGCTGGTGTCTTAAATGTAACTACAAATATATGAGAATAGTGTTAAAAAGTGATTTACATCAGCTTGTTGCAGCCCACTGCTGGACATTCCCTGACGGGTTATGCCCACGATGTCCACGCCGGGCACGCTGAGGATTGCAAAGCATAGGTTCTCGCGCATTCTACGTTAAAAATAATATATTGAAGTAATTTTTGTAACAACATGAAGCATGAAGCAATTGTTACCCAACGATTCATTTAGTCCCTTACGACCCCCAAACCGTTGCTTTCGGCAGCGACACGTTTTTCGTAGCCTTAGACTGCGCGGAAATTGTTAATCACTTGTATTTGTTATTCTTGTTATATCATTACGCCATGCCCCTTACGCGGTAAGCAGAAACCACAGAGTACCAAATATCTGTCATTTGTATTGATTAAACATAATAAAAGTGGTCGTCTTTAGGTTAAACATTCAACGTCCCATTCTTAGGATCCATGACCTGTGACCTGAAGACCTGAAACCCTTGTCCAATATTAGATTATAAAGGCGTTTAATGATGGCAGCAACAATATGACAATGTTATAATTATCGAACTATAATTTGTTATTATCAATACACCTACAATAATTATAAAATTTCCAGCTCTAATGCATCGTTACGCTGGACTTAACAAAAAAATCTATATACATTTGTTAATTCAAATGTAATTTTATACTTTCATATCTTGTAGACATTCCTAATAAACATGTTTTTCTTATGAATAAAACCCTCGCGTGCCACGAGAACTTCGTTTGCTAGAAATCACAACTTTTACTGCAAGAGATTATAACCGGGTAGCCATAGACTCATCACCAGCCAATATGATGAACATCACCTGTAATGTCATATTGCCGCTTAACATGTGATAAAACAAATTGAATTTCAATTGTAAAACCAACCTTCAAATTGTGTTTTCGAAATTAACTAATATTTAAATGTACGTACGAGTATCCTTTACAGTGTTGAATTTGAATTTATACATTATTTATGTTCACAATGAAAAACATATTACACCTATATAGGTACAGCGAAATGAAAAATTTACGCGGGAAAACAATGATGTATTTGCCATTTGACTAATTGTCGTTTATGAACATTGTAATAGGGTCAGCAGTCTAATTTATTCTGTTTAAATTTCTTCAATTTAAATTAACAAATACACTTAATATTTTCTTGATGGATATACACTTTAATAATATAATTTTTTTAAGTAACATATACACAGTGATCATTAGGAAAAATACGATTCTTATTTTCGTTGGATGTTTAGCTAATTGGCAACATCTAAAAATTCGATAGATCACATATAAATTGTTATTTTTACAGAGGCGATAGCAACCCTATTACGTTTCTCCTAAAACCCTATTAACTTTCTTTAAAGAAATTTGATCTTAATGTTGTTAAAATCTCGGGCAATATAAAACAAAGTCACGCATAACAGCTAGTCTTTGAATAATACTAGTCGCAATGACACGATGTACGTAATACATTGAAATTTATCCCCAAAAAAATTTTGTTCATTCACAATTTTTCCAAATCCTTGAGCATCATATTTGGCATGCGTTCAAATATGAATAAAAAATCGTATATTTTG
>DWTO01003001.1:0-13146 GCA_018244755.1 Jemadia pseudognetus | reverse complement strand
ACACCGTCAGGTTTTTAGTCGGTTAGAGCCCGACATAACCTATCGTCGGCCCCGTGGCGGTAGGCACTCGACTGAGTGTACCTGACGAAAAAAAAAAAAGAAAAAAAAAATGACGTTAGAACCCAAAAAAGTCAAACTTACAGTTTAATTAATAACTAGTGTAAATTAAAATGCTAATCACGACAAGCTCCTGAACGAGATTTTTTTAGTTACAGTGTTTATTAGCTTTATTCTAGGCCATTTTAATGCAACATTTTATAGATGTGTGTGTGCGTCCTTGAAATTCAATCATTAGCAGTATTCAAATATTAGATATTAAGCTCACCTAGTAACATAGTTACGTGCTTTTGACATAGGTACACTTGTGGAAATGGCAAACTTACTGCCTAATACGAGTATAAAATTGCAGTAAATTATTTATTGCTGTATTTGGTAATACTAATAAAACCTATATTTGTCATTAACTTTATTCTAAAGATAGAAGAGAGTCGGTCTCAGTAAAAATACATATCGCCAATAACATAATTACCTATGAATAAAAGTTATTACAAAGTAATCAAAATGGCCGCCGCGCTGTCAGCTGTCAATAGCTGAACGTTGCGTTTGTGGTTAAGCAATTTGATTGAAAACCAATTTATTTTATTATTTAATGATCATGAGTTAACTGAAAATTTTTAGAAATGTTTAAAATATAGAACGATATAAAAAAGAAGTTTAAAAGGAAAGCTATGCTATTTACAAGAAATATAGTCTTGTACATTTCAACATCGGAATCTCCAGCAAGACGATGCCGATCGCGAACATTCTCGTGAACGACATATTTGAGCATCGCCCAGGCTTCCTGGCTCGCTTACTACAATAAAATGAAGTCCGCTCTGATTACGATCAATTTAGTCTTCGTTTTCTCTCGAATATTCTATTAATTACATAAAAAACTCAAATCATATAACTGATTCTGTTATAAAAAGTGAATGTAGAGATTAACTTTAGAATTTGTAAAGTTACACTATGAGTACGATACAATAGTCATTAGTACTATTAGAATTTATTATAATAGGAAAATATTAATAAAATATCTGTATCGATGTAAAAAAATTGATTTTTTATCCTTACATTTTATATTTGCAACATAAAAGAGGTGGACTAAAAACGTCCCATAGTTCTTTGTTTCAGTTGTAAATGAAATAGTACTTAATTAATTTTCAATGACTCGGAATTTTATTGACATTTACAATATTAAATTGAATTAAGATGAGCCAGGGTTATTAATAAATAACCACTTTATCTTTTAAAGAACTGTGAACATAATTTAATTTTAACTTTTTCATCTATATAGTAGTAGGATTAATAGAAAAATGAAACAAGTTAAACATACATGCATTTAGGAAATTTTAAATCCTTTCAGATTTGAGATTTTTTATCATAATAGCGGTATAAAATAGTAATTTGTATAGAAAAACTAGCTTGAGTATAATATCTCAAAAACTAAGCAACTAAGCAAAATATCTTATGCTTCAACATTACATATGCATGTGTATAAATATGTTGATACAATGACTAACTCCGAGGCGTTTGATCGTGTAATAAATTGTATTTTCGCCGCAGTCAGTAGAACACCCACCTTACTTGGCCATGTTTCTTACTTTCATATTATAAAAATGCCAGAATATACAAGTACTCATGTTGCAATACGTACATTTCAAAAAGTCTGTAGCAATTCAGTTTACATTTCTGCTGTAGGGAGAAATGCATATGTTAAACGTGGATAGAATGTTACTAGAGAAATTGTTCAACATAAACCGTACCCTCCTTAAGCCCTGGATTGAAACAAGAGACATCTATGCATTCGTAATCGATTCACAGCGCACTGTAACAAATGCATTTTTTAAATATTCTAACCCAGTTTCAAATAGATCTTTGTCGATAACGACCTTTTATAAATGCATCTTTTTCATAATCCATCTATCTATATGCAATTATTTTAAGTATGTTTTTTTTTAAGTTTTGCTAACGATATTTTCATAGTATCAGAAATTAAGCTGCCTATAGATGATATTATTTTCGTGAATACAAACTGAAAACCATAATGCTATATAATATAATATAATAATAACCTCTACAAATAACAAAGGCTGAACTTAATGCCTAATAGCAATTTCTACCCAAAAACTGGGTGAAAAAATTCAACATATTTTTTGTAACATAATTTTTACGATTCAAAACCTGTTCAATGCAAACAAACTATCAAATCTTTCCGCTTTATAGTATCAGTATAATTAATATAACATTTATGCTGAGGTGTAACATCCTCCCATATTCAAGAATGTGTTTACTAAAAATAATTTTATTACTTTCATCATTATTGTATGTAACGCCAGGTCTTTTGCGGGATACTACTGATGCTGTAGTGCAGGCTGACAAAGACACGAGTTAGTTCCTAACCGGAATAGTACATAGAAGTTGTTAAACGCTGTAGGACTGTAGGCGAGGTTCATTGTTTGCTTCCTGATCGGAAAAGCATCAAAAACGACTGCTCGAAGACACCCCTGACACATGGAAATATTCTTGACAATTTGCTTTTAGTGATCAGGTATCTAAATGTCTATCAGGCCCGCGTGGCTAAGCACAACAGATCGCTCACGACATTCAACCGCAACAGAAATATGAGCGCTTCTCACGTTCACAAAGAAGAATAATAAATGTAAAACATTCTCAATATTTGTACTTCGAAACTCTTACTTTGTTGTTTGTACACTCGCTACGTTTATTACACATTTCTTCAATAACACTATGTTATAGCAAACCTGAAAATTTTTCAATATTGGCAAGGTATACATTTCTCTTTGCAACTGAACGTACACAAACACTACCCTACAATGGAACAAACAAGCGCTACTCGCCCGGTACTCGTATATCCACAAAAGCACGGAACAGAATTTCAAAAAGCGAAACGAAAATTCTTGTACGTAGCATTTCTAAAAATCATACGATCTCATTGAATCGGATACAATTTTGTTGGTAACACGGCTGTAGGGTTGGCTCTTTCATTGCTTTTATTTTTAAAAATTGTTCTTTCATTTCTTTTATTATAAAAATCTTTTAAAATTATTGAATGGCTTTTTCAATTTCGGTAACATTGGCTTTTCTCCTTTCAGCAAATATTATACGTACATGTAGCTGTAATTTACCTGAGAGCAGCGCGAATCCATCGTCAACTAGAATTTCCTTTTTTATCTTATCACATTAGCAAGCGAGCAGGCAACAGTTACCAGTGACCTCTACCGTCCCGAACAAGGCTGTGGGAAAAGGTAAGGAGGTCATTGACAACAGGAAGACAGCATTGGTTACTGGGAATATCACAGATGGTACATATAGGCTATAGACATATAGCGAAGCTTATACGGGCTCTACCACCTGGATGTCGTTCGATGACTGTATAGTTTTGAGGATATTCGTTTATTATTAATACATTATTCTAAAACAATTACACTCAAAATAATAGCCAACATAAATCATATTGGGGATCTACTAATCTTAGATCGTAATAATATAAAATTCTCTTTCAATTTTCTAATGCGGGTTTAAGTAAGAAGGAACAGGGAATTGAAAGCCAGTTACTGTATGGATTACAGCGAAGAATACAATGCGCACTACATGTCACACAATGCTATCGAGCGTCTCTCTCGTTATTACAAGTTATGGCGGACACGCGTGCCTCTCTACATCGTATCGATTATCTCCTCTTCGAGCTCGCTGCCTACATCAGAAACTCATGGAAAACGACCACAAATAGTTTCCAAGCTAATCTTGTTATAGGGATAAAAGAAATTTTCAAGTACTAGTGAGAGAAGTACATATCGAGATCATCAACTCCTTCATCGTTCCACTGTTGGGCCAGGTCCTCTTAGAACTAGAAGGCTCAAGGCTATAATATCGACGATGTCTAAGTAGGAGGAAGCAGAGTTCACGCGCACTTTAAAATTTATTATAGAGAACTATACGGTGCGGAAGGTGAAGTAGCGTAAGGCGTCTTCCAATGGTCTAGCAATCTACGCAAAGTGACTGGCAACGCTTGGGAACAATAAGTTGGACATCGAACTCAGTACGATTCTATTGAAAAGACCTATGTCCAGCAGTAAATAAGAGTAGAGCATGATGATGATGATGATGACGAAATAGTGAACCTTCATCAAACGGATAGATATAGTGTCATTTAAATACTGTACATTATCTTTTATGAAATTGTGGATAGCTAAAAGTTAATGCGTTAAAACCTCGCATGCTACTCTCTCGCAACCTGATCTCATACGAATAGGGAGTCGTGAAAAGAGAAGGGGTCTTAGGAAATCTAGAATGGTTTTTTGGTATGTTTTTTCGTGGTGACTTAGGTATATGTCTACAAAGTGTATGTTAGTCTAGTTGTTAACGAACCTGACAGTTGTGCCGGGAGTCAGAGGTCCAATTTCTACATAAGATCAAAGTAAAACTACATATTATGGTTGCAATGTTTTTTAAATCTCACAGCTGACTGGACTCTCTTCATTCGATCTCTCTTCCAACAACACTTTGCCAGATCGTAGATCGCTAGCAGCCTAAGGCTATGTGAATTCCTGTGACACGATAACTCACAGATAAGGTAATGACGGTTTAGGTTTGAGCTGGGTATAATTTATGGCTATTGATTTATACGATATCAAATGATTAATGGCCAAGCGATACATCAATATCAACATTTTAAGCGTTTTATAGCTTGTTACAATTTAAGTACGGATATTCAATATTCAGTATTCATATTATTGTTATTTTCTTTTGCTCGTCACAATTTCATCTTATTGTCTAATTTTTGTGTGGATTGTGATGAAAAAATTAGGCGATAACACAAAGTTAGAAAATCGATCAGCGCGAAATAAAATTGATTTGATATTATAATTTAAGTCAAAAGTTTAGCGTAAACTAATTCAAACATCTTTTTATTTATTACGTTGTGTAAACGATTCGTGGTGAAAACAATTTACTGCATCAATACATAGTATGAAGTTGCTATAAAAGCCGGTTTCATTACAAATCCATAAAAAGGAAAATGTACAAATAGGGTGAGGACACGATGAAAACAAAAGCCTTGTTATATGTAATAGGCACGAGGAAAAAGGGAATATAATGAAATAATATACGACTACGGCTTAGAGGCTTAGGTTCTAATTATACCTATTCGCCAAGTGACAGAAACAACCCTCGTTATAACACTCATATATGTATATACAGTACGGTATTCGGTATCTCTATACGAGTAACCCTACTAGTTAGTAGCACCAGTGTAGCTTTGTGGTTTAGAGTTCCACCTCGCAATCCTGAGGTCGTGGGTTCTAATTCAATAACGTGCGCTGTAAAATTAAATATCACTTGCTCTGACGGTGACGGAAACCGTCGTGAGGAAAGATGCACTAATTACAGTTCTTCATAGTGTTGCTTAGGTTTGTGAAGTGAGTTAAGGCACGTGTGGCCGGCGTGGTGAGCTAAGGCCTGCACCCTACTCATTCTGTGCGGAGATCGTGACTAACAGTGAAAGGGTTGGCTAATTATTAAAGTGAAAAATGGTAAATCATTTTCCAAATAAATAGCATTTGAAATTTGGTTTTAATCATTTTAAATTGGTTCGACGGCCCCTACACTGATGAGACCGGACGTTATAACGCACTTACCGCAATATCCGGTCAACCGGCGCCTGAAAGCCTGCGGCCGCTTCCGCCAAGCTAATAGCTTTATTCGTGTATCACAGAGTTTACTGGTTTTTAAGGAAGCCTGTCTAATATAGCTCTCTGATGTAGAAAAGTAAGTAGAGCGAGGAGAAGGAAAGAATAGAGTTGCATAACAAACTTCGGACAACTTCACACACGTTGGGCGCAGTTGAGCTATTCTAACCATATACTCGTAACAAATTATAATAGTTTAAAACACACTTTTGTGGATAGTTTTATACGCCAGATAAAGAACAAATATTTGTATCAGTCACACAACTGTTGCTACTGGATTGGAATCGAATCCAGGAAAGTAAGTAGCAATCAAACTTGCTGGTTATTAAATTAATAGGACAGATGAAAATTCGTATAACGTGAAAGGCACAGCGATTTATCTGAGCTATGTATATGTAATTCGATTCGCAGTCCTAAACATTATCTGCTTTACTCATACCACGTTTCCATTTTCTGCAGTGAACAGTTCTGTGACAGCTTTCACTTCGCTTAGTTGCGCTTTCCTCCGCTCCCTCGATTCACTTAGTTGTTTCACTTAGTTGTTGGAAAGCGACATTTCGATCAAGTTGAATTACAATCTGAATATGTCATATGCAATGTCATAAGAATTTGACATATGTATAATATGTATAGCATAAATGAAACGAAAATGAATGTCTTATATATTTTCATTTTCAATTTTCTACCAAATTTTATTCACTGGTTTTATTTTAGCCATGAATAGAATTTTGTTAAAGTATCAAGTTTGTATATAAATAAATGTAAAATTAGCACATACATTTGGATATATAAATGTTTTTATAATAATCTGGTTTTATTCCCGGTGAAACAAATAGATATTTCATAAATTAATTATAACTATTCAGTTCTTAGCAATATTACCCACGAGACTACTTAAGCTTTTTGGTATATTCCCAATACTCTCAATAATAGCCAAAGGTTACCCAAACCCTTGGAAATATGTCGGCTGATATACTTAATTCATAAAAGATCTAAATGTTTTTCTACAACATTCCATAAAGGGAAAATAAATATCCCTTTCGGCCTAGAATAATATTGTGAGCTCTACGTGTTGCGGAAAGTATCGCGTCCGAACTTCTACGTTAGCAGACGTGACCCGAAGTGTGACATCCGCCATGGACACGCGACGGATGCTTAAATGATTCCAAGGGTCCGGCTCGGGACAGCGAGATCTCATCTCACAATTCATCCACGTGAGTAGAATTACATTTAACATGTTCTATTACTTTTTTTGCTGACCATGAAAAAATCCACTCAACTTACATTCGTATTTTCCCCGCAAGAATTTTACGAGAAGAAGAAATTTATTCATGCGGATAAAAGTTTTACTAGTGTATGAAATCGATTAACAGATAAGAATTAAAACGCAAAATAAGCGTTAGTCATTATTGATGTGCTGCAGGTGGTTCAGTTAACAATACTGATATTGTACGTTACTGAGTTACGTGGTAATATTTTATATAAACGAAATAAATATAACCTATGTAAACCTTTCCTAAGGGTCGAGAAGGTTCCGGAAGCAGACGTGACTCCCCGCGATACCATCTGGAATAATTTCGTAGTGGACACTCAAGTAGTTTGGAAAGGGTCAGGTTTATGTCATCAAATTATTAAGAAGCTACGATGTATGTATATATTTTCGTGCTTTTTACCTAAATAGGTCACAATCGGGTCACTGTGCTTAATTGTTTTATTTATTTCCTAGAAAAATACCCAATTCAATCCAAGTCAAATGATCCTACAATAGGGAAATCTCATAGTGAAATAATTTAAACTACTTTATTTGTAGTACTGGTGCTTTTGCATTGTAATACAATATAAATACTCATTTTTTGTAGTTGCAATAGAATAAAACACTGCTGAATATGATAGAACGACTTGTATGTTAAATGCATAACAACAGTGAGATTTCGTTAAACTCTACTACTTCTCCGCCAATTGTTCTACCACTCGCAATTATTTCTTTCCATCGTATTCATCATCATCAGCATATTGCAGGTCTCTACTAGATATAGGGCTCCCTTGCGGAGATTAATTATTAATAATTCTATTGTAATACTAACCATTTATTCTTTTTAACTTTCACCGTAAATGTAATCAGAAATAAGGCTGATTCGAGTCGAGATTAAAGAATGTCGTAAAGGTACGTGACTCGACTCTGCACCGTACACATTTCTATTGTAAATTCGTATTGGACGCTCAAGTCAATTGTCCACGAGGCACAGTTTAATCATTTTTATTTTTACTTCTTGTACTCATATCACGGTTTCGTGTTTAATCTGATATAGTGCTCGCCATTCACCTACCTACAGATGTGATAGTCTCTTCATTAATTCCTTATGTTATTGGATATGGACACTAAAATAGTTCGCAGTGTAGGTACACTAAAATAGTTCGGTAAGCTACCCATATTTTACAGTCTACAGCAAAACCGTATATATTGCTATGTAAACATATTAAAAATTACCGTAACATGCTGTTATATATAAAAGGAAGTGAAAATGATATGCCAATCACGAATCCAATGTCTATTCTGCTACTAGGAGTTTTATTACAATTACATTACTTACTTAAAAAAGCAAGTTGAATTTTCTTGTATTAGGTACACATATAATTATTTCAAATTCGACTGAAAAGCGATACTGGTTGAAATAAAATAGCATACGCAAATATATTCCTGATACATATTGTATTTAAATTGAGCCCGAGTCTGTAAAAAGTACATAAGCGACTTCCCGTATCATACAAAGGCGTAGAAAGATTTTTTCAACGCTGGCAACATATCGAAAGTTAGCCGGTGTCTAAATTTAAATCAGACGACGATGCTTATACATTGATAAAAGGGTCGTAACAAATCTCAAACAGACATACGATTCGTTCCCGTGTATTTATAAGATCAAAAACCTGTAAATTTAAACAGCGGCTACGAACAATTACTAACTAATCCATATCTACGACTACATTCCCCAACCCAGTGTCGAGGTACAGGGTATCGTAAGAGGTAACTAACCCCGGCGCTGGCAGCCCGCGGTGTGGCGCGCTCTGTGTAGACACAGCTACATGCTCTGACCGCCAATGCGCTGCAGCGTAGGCGATGCTAGGAGCTCTACGATCCCCAACCCGAATTCTAAGCGTGGGAATTATGGACATTACTCTTCAGGAGAGGCCTATGTCCAGCAGTGGACTGCGATAGGCTGATGATGATCTATGCTCAGTAAATACAAGTTATTTGAAGATTTTTTGTGCATTAATGTTATCTTCATAAATCTTCATTCTCATATATTTCTGTTAATTTACACTAAATTAATGGTTTGTTTGTGCTTATTCCGTTATGGAAAAAACATAATTCAATACGAATGTCTATTCCATTTACTCTATCAACAACTTTTATGGCGAGACGGAACCCTCGGGACCGCCGCGTGATTTCTGCTTGATTGAATTTGAATTTTTCATGTTTCCTCTTATTGAACATTATTGCGTTGTAGTTGACGATATCATCTCACTGAGATTCCCAACTTCAGGTAAATGTATATTTTTTCTGAGAAGAATTTGGGTTTGTAACTATAAATTAGGCTGTGTCGATGAATTTTGCACTCTAATTATAATCTCGTCTAAACTGTTAAAACAAGATTATAAATAGAATGCATTTTTGCGTATATATAATTAAAAATCAGCCAATTTTGACGTCATATATTATTATTAATAAAACGTAACTTCACGCCTGTAATCCCCGAAGAGGTAGGAAGAGGAATTCAGAACACTCCCACGTTTCACCAGTTACGTTTACTTCCCACTATAGAATAGGTGGTGAGCCTATTGCCATTATTAGTTCTGCCCAATAATCATTAATTAGGCGTTTCGATCATAAATCCTGCTTCTAATTACATATTAAGCATCATAATTTTAAATTTAACTTAGTATTCTTAAATAAGCATCCCAATTATTACATTAGTGTTGCAAGTATTCAATTGCATTACTAATTAATAATGCACGTTGCTTATTACAATTTTAGCATTTAAATTGTGCTTTTGGATTTCTGCTGATACAACTTGCAGTTACTCTATGCTAAATAAATAACTTATTAAACCGAATATTGTGAATGATTATTTTGATGACGTTCAGAACAATTCACACACAGTACCAGTGTAAATATTTGCTGGAAATATGGTATTAAGAAATAACGTAGGTACATATCTTTACGCCAGATCCTTCATGAGATAGGCATTAACCATCGAGTGCGAAATATCTTTATTTTTACAGATTTGCCGCGTTTCGTCTATACATCGCTCCCTTCACACATGAAGGATGAAGCTATTTTAATCAGCATATTAAAGTACTTCGATAATCTAATGTATATTCTATACAGGGCTTTCGCTTAAATATAATTTTATAGAACTCCGAAGGGATATACACAAGTGATTGGAAAATAATAATACGCTGTTTATTTTTTACAGAAATCCCCGAAGGAGTCTCTGGAAGGGATGCTAATAAGGATTTAGTCTAACGGGGGGAAAATATTTAATAAAATTTCCTTTTGGCATTTTATAGTCGGATGGGCAATTTGTTCCGTAAGCTTCTGAGGTAAATGTGCGTAGCGTAACTATAATAATTTGTATACTTAAAGAAATTGATATAAAATTGAACTTCTCCCATTCGCCCACATTTGTAGTTGTATTCATTTCGGTTTCTCAATCTTAAAGGTTTGGTAGCTGCTTAAGGGATAGACAGAAGTCACTGAATACCAATTATCCCTACCCTCACAGACCGGACCTCCTTCTTCAACGTAACGGCATCAGGTAAGACATTTTATGTAGAGAACTCATGTAGAATTTATGTTTTGATCCTTACGCATTTGTCAACAATTTCACCATTTGTTATGAATGTTTCTAAAATTTATAAAAATGTCATACAAAATGTCTGTATTAACATTTAAAATATTCATCAAATCACGAACCTCTCTTCACATACGATAAAAAATAATGAAATTGTATAAACATTTATGATAAAATATACGTTTGGAGACTTCTATATACATTATATACATACATAAAATAATAAAAGATGTTCTTGTTATAATATTGTAGAATAAACTTTGCAGGTATGATACGGAGAATAAAACTCGAGCAACACAGTCATCTCCTGCAGATGATATTAAAGAATAAATCCTCTAACTCTGTACACGACGTACACCGTGCTACTTGTATTGCACTACACTTCAAAACCTATAGAGTAAGCGTCGAATAGAAATAACCTTACATTATTAAATTATTACATAATTACGTATTACGTAATTATACGGCATCATTTACGAGGGAGCTAGAAACTATCGATTGCCTTATAGATCTGATGTTCGTTTTCTATATTTATCAACCTTTTCACATACGCATGCCTGTTTTGAAAAGTTCTGACTCCCTCATGAGTCAGTATTTAATCAATTTGGTTTAGATACGTAAATCTTCTTTGTTTCGGCAACTAAATCCAAAAACTATACCTTATTTATACTATTAAAAAGTATTTATAATGATTGATGATTCATCTGTTATGGTACACGTAAAACAGTGAACTATTGCATTTCCTGTCTTTTAATTCCATTTTTGTGTTTGTGCGATTATAAATGCGGTTACAACGTCAGTTTATAGAAACGTGTCCCCACATTTATTGCTTATTGAACAATTATTATGTCCAACTTTATAAAATATAAGTAAGAAAACAGTTGATTAAATGATTTTTTTCTCTGTGACCTTGTTCGCGAAATCTTGAAGAAGACCTAAGATAGGTTCAAACCTCGTCGGCCATACCTAAGACTATGCGAATTAAGCTGGTACATATTTTAATTAATAATAATATTTATTTATATCTACTCGTAAATATATTGTAGAGGGACTTTCTATTTCAGCTATGGTCTTGATCAATATTTGCAGTGCTCGCTACGTACCTACGGCGTAGCAACCTACGCCGTATTCACCAACTCCAGCAGAGAACATGAAATGACGCCTTTGAGAAAATAATACCGTTTTCTCTACAATCTCAAAATATCTAAAGCAAAAGATATTTTTCTTGCGGAATATCATATTGTATTTGAAATTTGTACAGCTATAAATACAAGCGAAGATTGTCTAAAATAAATGTTATTATTTTATTGTATTAAGGAACATATTTGAAGAAAATCTGCACGATAAGGTAAATAGTTCTCTAATTATGTTCATCCTAGATTAAATGAAACTAATGTATTTATTTTCATTAGTTTTCCTAATTAAAATATAAATAAGAAACTATCGATAAGAACCTTACTCGTGAGAGTTCTCCAAGACAAGTTTTCTATGGCATAGTTTGTGGCATCTGAACTCCTACTCCTTTGCACCTAAACTGTACCACACTACAACAGTTTATTATAGCTTTATCGTTGTTGTGTCGAAGTATCTCGATTTATTGTGATATTATTAAGCTGGGCTAGGCAGCGTTTAGTAAACTACGTAGTTTTAGCGTCATCCGTAACACAATGTTTGAATATCAAAACCATCAGCCACTGCGTCCTACTCATTATAATATACGAGTATATACCCGACACGTGGACAATCACAGAACAAGCTCACTAGTTCGAGTGTCTCATTAACTTCAAAATAATAATAATAGGAAAGATAACTATTATATGATAACATGCATATTATGTTTGAAGAGAGTAATGAAAAAAACGCGGTTGGTCTCTAAGGCAGTAGTTGATATCATTAGTCTAACTACCCCGAACAGAGCTAATCCGACGATACAATTGTTTAAATATATTTTAAAGATATATAAGACATCCTAATATGGACCAGTTAATAAAAAAAACATGTTTAGTTTATTATACTATTTGCAAGTGTACGATTCGCTTCATGTAATTTAAATTCACAATGGCAGTAATGAAAACTACATCTAAAGGAATTAATATTCCAACTGCTTGCATATTCATGCCGCAATTTACTTTTCATATTTACGCTCGTTCTGAAACACTCCACGAAGCTCTTTCAATGTAGTATTCTTTTCCAGTACTTTACTCATTTGATTTCCTTTTAAATTGCTTAGGAATTTATTTATAATTCTCGAACAACAGAAATGTATTTGTATCTAACCGGTCTTGATTCCGAATTTCACCCACAGTAAATATTCGTATCTTGAGTGAACAAGTACTTGTGGTATTCGTTGTGTACATGGATTTGAAAAATTATCTACTTAAGTATATATTTAAATGTAGATATATACGTATGTATGTAATTTGGCAGCCGTCTGTTTATCATGAAAAAAGATTCTCTAAAATAAAAAAAAAAAAAAAAAAAAGTAACTTCACGCCTGTAATCCCCGAAGAGGTAGGCAGAGGAATGCAGAACCACTCCCACGT
>DWTO01003000.1:0-13148 GCA_018244755.1 Jemadia pseudognetus | reverse complement strand
AACTGGTGAAACGTGGGAGTGGTTCTGCATTCCTCTGCCTACCTCTTCGGGGATTACAGGCGTGAAGTTACTTTTACCTAATACTTAATAAGCTTAACACGAGGACCTGTAAACAAAGTTGTATGAATGAAAGTGTATTCAGTAACACAATGTTGCGCGGAGTTTCTCTCTGAACTTAAATAAATTGGAGATATGTATGGGTGCGCGGAAGATGTTTCAGTGGCGCTGCTAGTGTAACGAGTTTGCACGTGGTTAATGAGTGTTGTAGCTCTGGAAGTTGCGAGAACAGTGCTTGCTAACTATGCTATACCAGGGTTGCTTAGCAATCAACATAAGGTGGTAGACCCTTCCACACTAACACCATTCGCACACGAAAAATTGACTATACCAAATGAATACTTTTATTAATAGTCAATTATAATTACAAATTGTACTCTACTCTAGTTATCAATGCTATTTTTACTTTGTTACCATCTGATGTCAAAATATATCGACTGTCTTGCATACACCGTAAAACTAATTGTACAAAGAAATTATTTAATTCACATTAATCGTCCCAAATTACTTTTATCCAATTTGTTCATACGCTCGTTTCTCGCACGGGATTGTAAATTGTAAATTGGGAATTTTCTTTACTTTATTCTACATTTAGAAAGTAAAGTCTAACCACTTTATAAATAATAACTAGTTTTACGGTAAAACGGAACGGAACAAAACTGTAACAGAATTAAATTGGAACGCAATATAATATATAGCATTAAAACTCCCACAAATTGACAACCCTGTGCACACCTGCAAGCCACTTACTAGTTCCAGACTGGCATAATTTTTCCACGGAACGTTAGCGAGCAATACTAAGTTTATTGCTACCAATTGTAGTAAACGCGTTTGCGGGAACAAAAGTTGTGAATTGTTCTTGTGGTTGTTCACGCGTTACTTACACTTTAATACCTCAACTTTAACACTTTATTTTATACATACATGTACATTCGTACTGTCAGTACAAATATGCGTACATAAAAATATTTTATAAGTAATACTTCGGAATAATATTAGAATAATATTGGAATGTACGCAAAGAACGAACGCACCGAGGCTTTGAATGTAGAACAACTCATAAGTCCTGCTACAAATAATTATCTCACACTTCAAAAAATACCATATTTCATCGTTCCAACTCGCTCTTCCGGACCCTTCTGTAACGTTTTGAATTTAAGCGCTCAATATAAGTCACACATATCAATACCTAATGAAAAATAACACCATACTCCGTGTAAATCAAAGAAAGACGTGTTTCTATGATTTGTATCTAAGTAAAAATGCGTCCTGACTTCGACTTTTCAAAACTGAACATATGAATGCAATCATCGCTACTCACTGGAAGCTATAGGCTAGAAAATGGTATGGTACACGTCGTTAAACTTCAAATGGCATCAAGTTTGTCCTATGTCGACGGGCGAACGAAAAACGAATAGATAATGGCGAATGAATGAATGAATGTCTTTTTACGAGCTAACTAATATATAATTATAAATAACACGCTAGCAGAAAAAAGGCTGATACTAAACGCGTACAAAAAACAACCCTGTCTCCGCGACTCGTAAATAGAACCGACATTAACCACAAAGTTTTCCCTCGCTCACAATAGCCCTATTATTTCTCGCCTTTCATCTGTCCCTGTGAAATAATGCAACAGCAACTTTACAACTGATACAATCTGCGTGGACATATTTTCCTCCGAATCTCAATTAAGCAAAATAATAAATTTGCTGATAGGAGAAAAAATTAAATTTATAGAACGTTGGTTTTAATTACGTAACATCACCTATGTTATTAGACTACTATGAGAATCGTCTTTCGCCAATCACACACAAAAATAAAATAAAACACCCACAAATAGCTTTACATTTTTCCCAAAACCATTAAGAACAGCATTCTTTATATACCTGCCTATGAAAACGAATTTCTCATGTTCCCTTTTAGCCCTTTCACGGAATTTTACTGTAAGGCTTCTATTCAAGTTTTATCGCTGCAAAGGTAGAATTAGGGCACACTTGGGCTTGATTTAATAAGCTATCTTTCTTCCGAAACGGCGTTTGTTCCCCGTGAGGATACTTTAAGGAATTTATTGCTTCCCTTTGTTTCTCGCTAATTAATGGATGACAAATAAGTGTGTATTTGTGAAGTATCATGCATAATTTTAATATTAGCTTGCCACTGACAAAATCGTACAGAGAGAGAGATTAGGGTTAAAAGAATATTTGTGGGGGTATTTAAGCTCTTGTCAAGCAATAATTTAGGTGTTTCGTGTTCATGCGTATTTCGTGAAATCCATACATACGTAACGTCACCTTATTTCTGTCCAAGTAACAAAAATGCTAGACATCGTACGCCTTAGAGAACATAATAGCAAATTCTGTTTGAAAGGCATATTTATTATTTAATTGTATCGGTGGTGAATTCAAAACGCGAACTCCTGACAATGGGTATTTCTTTTAAAAAAGGACGCGAAGTCTTCAATACATCAGCGGAGTCATATTATTCTTGCGCACAATGCGTTTCGAAACTGACCTTTAACCCTTAATATTGAATCTTGGGGAAGCATTTTGGGTGTGTGTAATATTTGGACAACACTCGACAAAAGATACGAGGGTATCGGATGTAAGGGGAAAAGTGTCAATAGGAAAGAAATTTATGTGAATACATTTATCTGTGGCACAATCCGCTTCGCGGGCGGCCATGTTGTGTGATAATCTGTTTATATGTAACATAAGGTCATTGTTCACGCGTTTTGAGCTGAGTTAGCTAACGCCGCGAACAATGCTTGTAATGCATTGACGCAATATTTAGTAAGCAATGTTACATGAACAATTTAGATGCCAATGACCTAATGGAACGATGACAATTATATAACTTCAACGCGACTTCCTGAATTGTTTCATTTGTTCATTAAGATTTGTTTAGTTTACCAACTTTTGAGTCAGGAATAAAATAATTGTTTATTCACAATTCTATAATTATTTGTATAATAACTACATATTTTGCATAATTAAACAAAAAGTTCTTAGTTTTATATTCCACCGCAAAAAAATGATTTTCGAAAAATTCATTTTCGGAAAAAATCAATAATTGTTTATATTTTTGTTTTTGAGAAATTTCTGTAATGGCTACTCACATTTGTGCAAATAGTATTTTTTTTTATCTTTTCATTCGTATCTACACATTTGAGCAGAGTCATAGCTGAGTCGTAGATAAGTTTTGTGATTAAAATGTGTCTCGTTACACAAGCCTATGGAGGATTGAAGAGTATTACTATGATTAAAGAGTAAATACTATGTAAATACTTTAAGCCATATGATCATATTTCATCATAGACATTTTCGTAAGTAAAATACACTCTCTATACCTTTAGTCGTTGGATGTTTTCCAAGATTTTCTTTCGTTACCTAAAAGATAAAATCGAAAACAATGACCATTATTATAAGCATGTTCAATACAGCTCACTTTCCTAAGAGGTTTATGTCTTGAAACCCTGAAACGTCTGAAATATAAGGTCCTTCCGAAAGATATCGGCCCCGAACATTGTCAATACAAAAGAATTTATGTGAATACACAAGAGAAATCTGTTGAGAGCGTGTTCGCTTCATATTTACACGGGATAGCGTATCCCGAATTCAAAGTTTTAGCGATGTTCTTGCCATTTCTCTGAAGGAGTTTTTTTACATTACTGTTGTCTGGTATTTTTAGCGACTACCAGTATAAAAGTTTTTACGTGTTTGACTAATAAAAAACAGAAGCATGATATCTACATTTATTTTAAGAGTTTTTCTCTCTTAATTAAAAAGAATTCGAATTCAACTTAATATTCAAATTAATTCAGTAGGAAATATCTATATACTTAGTGAACGATGTATATTGTTACAATTATCATTCACTTGTTCATCGTTCACTCGTTTCTCTAGTCTTCCTACATTCATGTTTTGATATATCGGTTTAGAGTAGGTACTTTAGAGCGTTCTTAGGTATAGTACAATGGGAAAACAGAACCGAAAAAGAAACCCCCAGCGTTATTTTAAAATTGAATATCTAAATTTGGCATATTGTAATTTGGCTTCAGTTTGATAATGAGTACACTAGATAGAATATTAAGAAACAGAAATTAATTTATTCCTAAATATTTTTTCTCATTCCTGTTTCCCTTCAGGGGTAAAAGGCGTGATGTTACGTTACGTTATTTTTTCTCATTCAACAGATTTGTTCAAAACGTGCAATTTGGTATTCTATTAAACATATAATTAATTTCTTCATTGTTTCTTATTTTCAAATTCATTTTCAAATTCTGGACAAGTACTAAATTGTATGGTTTAGCTTCTAGTTTTATGAATCCCATTAAGGGCTTTTATGTTATTTATATTATTGAATATTACCTAAAATGTTACTGTTAGTTACTATTTCGATGAATTATGAAAAGTTGTTATTTTTAGTTTGTGAGTAAATGATCTCAAATGTTTACTTAACACATCCTCAGAATTAACGGAAATCTATGTTATGCAATTAAGTCTACATTTCGTGACAAGTTTACCTAAATAAACTTTTGCTATTCTTAAAAACCGAATAAACAAGATAAAAATTTACAATATTTCAGAATAATAATATAATGTAAAATAAAATTAGTAAAATAAAAGTAGTAGTAGTAGTAGGTTAGTAAAATAAAAAAACTTGCATCGGCCGGGAATCGAACCCGGGCCGCCCGCGTGGCAGGCGAGCATTCTACCACTGAACCACCGATGCTACGCTCATGTTATTGAAATTTTGACACAGATAAAAATATTTCAAAAACTTATTACATAAACCAATTTGGTCTTTTATTTTATAAGCAATAAACGAAACACAATTTTCGCTGAACAGATTTGTGAAGAAACATTTTTTAGAATAGAAAAAGAATGTTTTGAGTTCTATCAGGATTAAACATACATTCTAAACATACCTATACGTATTGTTAATGTATGAAATTACTTTAATTACTCGTAATCCCGGTTAAAATGTACTATGTCAATCCACTCAGTCACGCTTTGCTTTCGATGCTTGAGCCGTGCGTATAATTATTTGTAAGTCGTGTGTTTTGTAATTACCTTGACCTTGAGTCTCTCTTGAAGCGCAACCGAAGCGAGGTCAATTATCGTTACAATAACAAACATTGTTTTGTTTATAGATAGTTTACTGAATATATGTGTACTTGGTACAGGTGTTGAATGAAATATTGAGGCTGTAAGCTGTTTCGGTGATCACTTGAACAGGTGAAAGTTGGCAGACCTCAGCACGAGTCAGCGAACATTATTGCAAATGGTTAAGTTTCTCTTGAGCGTAAACCACTAAGCTATTACTGCTAGGCGTATTTACTATAAAATGTCACGAACGAAATGTGTTCCTCAGTTCTTACAAACACGTAGTTCCTTTTACGTAGTGTGAAGTACCTAGCTTCGCTGAATGTGCAAAAACAGAATTAATAAATGTTACTGAAACGACCTATGCGCGCCTTATATCCTAGCACAATTTAATGTACTTTAAACTTACGACGGTATCGAGTACTGTATAAGTCTTAATACTATTTCGCCGGCGGACGTCAGAGCGCTAAGTATTAACTTAGCTCACTAACTAGACAGGTCGCGACTGAAGCTGGAGTAAGTTTCGAAAGTTAGTGCACTATAGTGTTATCAGCTTAGACGAACGTAATACAAGATTCTTGTGATAATATATATGACAGTAAAGAACCCGCATACGTTCATATATACATATGTTTTGACTATTGCATAAAATGTTTTGTACTGTTAGAAAGAGAAACAGCTCATCAAACCCATATTTTCAGCACTACTTGACTAGTTTTCAGATAGAAAAATTCTTAATACCGTCTACATCACTTACCGATCCACTATATCGAGTTTGGGACAAGCTAAATTAAATTTTAAATTAGAATAGTTCTATAGTGCCCGACCCGGGAATCGAACCCAGGACCTCCTGATCGGCAGTCGCAAGACCACTCGACCAACACAACCAACGAGGCAGTCACAAAGAGGTAGAGCAAATAATGTAAGTTTTTATAATATCAATATTGAGATGATGAGCGACTTTGTAAACATATTCGTATATGCAATTCAATATAACCGAGATTCATAAATGTTTTGTGAGTGTTTTTATATCCAAGAATATATGTATATGTACCGGCTTAACCGACGCATGTAATTTAGGGTGACCCGACTAATTTCGAATCTATTCGCGGTCCTTCTCTACAACCTTCCGACGATCGCAGCGAAGTCTGGGTGGAGAATATTGGATTTTTCTGTTCCAAATGCCATAGGTATATGTGCTCATCCTACAAATGTTTATTCTGGGTGGGACTCGAAACTACGACTCCCGGCTCAGCAGTCAGGTTTACCAACCACTGGCACAACGGACCAGTCTAGTCAAATATTATTATATGTTTTAAAAGGGATTATTGAATTAAGTGAAAATTATTGACAATTTGTATTGTAAAACTTTGTAAATAATAAAAGAAATATTCAACAGATAAGCATTTAAATGTTTACAATGGACGAGATCGCGTCATTATATAATAATAATTTCAACAACAACAACTCCATAGGTAAGGTGGTATTCGTTCTGTGAAAATGATTAAACTTGTTAACATAATATTTACTAGAGCAGAATTTGTTATTCTATAATTACAACTACGTCGAACGGGTGAAAGGGCAAAACGATGAAGTCCCAAAGGTAACTAACTGTACTGCACTGATAACATTATCAAGTTTACTTCCATAGATGAAACATTTCCGTACTGTTTTCTGTATTATCAATAGTTCAAGTCTGTCTTAATTGCTACAAACAATTAATGATGCAGAAAACGTTTAAAAGTTTTTGAATCAATGTAACATATGAGATAGAGAAAATAAATAGTTCAAATTCAGGCACTGTTGCTTTAAGCTAATAAAAAGAAATGTATTATCACGACTGTTGTCTCCGAAAAAGTAGGGAACGGAGTGTAATATCCTCCCATGACGATAATTTAATCCGTAGATTTTCATCGCGGCAAAACCAGCTATACGAGTAGTTTTGCGCGAAAGTCATCTATAGAAGCGGTACCTCATTCATATTTAGCTGGAAGACGATGGAATGTGAATGGATTTTATGAATAATCTAGCTGTGATAGCGACTTCTTGCACGTGAGCTACAAAACATTGGTTACAAATTGTCCCAATAAACGATGTTCCATTTTTACTGCACACTTGTAAGGGACATAAGAAAATACGTATATCATTTTTATTATAACGACACCAATGAAAGGTCGATTTGCATAAATTTGAATCAGTCAATTCAATTCAATTCAAGTGCTTAATCGGTTTCGGAATAACTAAACAACAAACAAAATTTATTTTAGGGTATACGTATTTTCATTCAGAAAATTTTATTTCAGCTGTTAATTCACGCAAACATGAATTTAGAGCTTTGCTAAAAATTTACCAAATCATGTATTATTTAAACCGAGTTTATTATTTAAAACGAAAGGATTTTGACTAACTTTTCATCCTAATAGGAATTCAGTTAGGGTACAGAGAATATTTTATATAAATTAATGAAAGTCAGTCAGCCAGCCTAGCTGTGCGCAACTGCCCACGGCAAGACTGATTGTCGGCCCTTTCCATCGTAATACTGACTAGATCTGTTTTTCTTTCTTTCTACATATTATTGTGATAATGATAACTTAACCTTTGTATTACTGATGGAATAAAGGTTTTCTATTATATTCACACATTGCTTTGATGACTCAGTAATATAAAAAATAAATCGCTGAACGATAAAATATGGAAGTGATCAAATTTTCCACGTTACTTGTAAGTGCGTATTTTATAAGGGTCGCCTCTTTTGATACGCAAGCATTATTCTACACACTTCATAAAGATGTTCTTAAGTAGAGTGGATTAGGTATTTGGTCCCACGAATCCCGTTGTCTGTTATACATCTGACATAAAGGAAAATAAACCATATTTTCTTTTTATCGACACTGAAATATTTTATGCCGTGAGGTTACGTTGGAAACGTGCTTACGATTTATGGAGGAGGGGGAATACATTGTAGAAACTAGTTTTCGATTCGTTGGTATGTAATAGATAGAAAAAGATCTATTTAAATAATGTTATGAATAGATTTGTGGCAACGGCTATAGAAATAAGATATTCAGTGTCGGTATCATGAAGAATTACATTGGAAAATGGATGTTCGCAGACATGCAAAGTTCTCAGAGTAGTTTCCTTACTTCGTCACACGTTAAATGTATGAAATGCACAATTGGTAACGGAAAAAATATTTAATGGATAGAGTATCTTAAATTAATCGATCTACTTTAAGTATAAAAATAATACCGACAGATATACCTACATTCTAAGCAACTATAATTCCAATTTAGAGTTCAAAGTCACTCTATACACAATTTCAATAAAATCGGTTAAGCGGTTGTGAAGAGCAAATATAATATCCGACTGAAACATTTCCTCTGGCGCTTACAATATCAATATTGGTGCTGTATGGTCTATTTTTGGCCGACAAAGCTTACGATAAAGCTCAAATCCCGTGACTGCTATCAGTAATGAGCGTGTGTGTGAAGTGTTATGTATTGAGCGTAAATATTATAAACGTTCGAATATATCTCCATACAAACAAATTCGCAACACACATGCAAACCATTGATGAAAAATTCTTATTTAAGTATTGTAAATTAAGAATCATTTAATAGTATATTTTGCGTCTAACATAAAACAGTACACAACAAATGGTTATAAAGTGGTGTACGACACGAAAATATCGATGGCATGAAAAAAATAAAGAACTCAAATCACACAAGTTTAATTCGGTTGTTTGGTTTAACACCAACTTTATTGTCATCAAGCCTAGCAACACCTATTTATTGTTTATGGTTTAACATAAACAGGATAATTTCACTGAAACGTAATGAACTATTGATATGGTATTCTTAAATAAGTATTTATCGAGCTATGGACTTGTTGATTCTACAAGAATTTTATATGTCTCTGATTTTATTTACCAATTCTCTTAACAAATCGCATGTTTAAATCAGTAGAATTTTAAAAAATCAGTTGACATTGTCGCACCGACTGGACGTTTGAATAGAATTTTAAAAAATATTTAAAGAATAAAATAAAATAAGATAATACAAATTCCCCCCTTTCCCATTAATTACAGTTAACAAATTAAAGATATCATACATTTAATACCAGATTGCTTTAGTGCTAGATGAATAAAGAGTCTTCATACATAATTATACGAAAACATAAACTGTTGGGATTTAAATATAAAGCAAGTGCACGGTTTTAACAGTAATTACGAGTTAAGTAGCAGAATAAGATAAAACGTTACAAAGATAAACAAAGTACCGGGAGGAGTAAACATTTCTAGCAAGTCTTTTGTTGGATCCGCGAGATATTGTTCAAATAATGTACAGATTAGACCCTCTAAGCAGTGAATAACAAAATACAAGCGACGTACAATTATGTGAAAATGAAAATTGCGCTTATATTTACCGACGGCTGTAACCAAACTCCGCCAGTTAAATAAGTAAGAAATACTCGCATATCGGGAGTTTGATGGAAGATAATCACAAATAGTTTTGACTAGTAGCTACTACTGTTGAAAAGGGGTACCAAGTAGGTAATCGAAACGTACTCATAAGTACCTACTATGCCAAGTAAATCCATGATCTTACAATAGTCAAAAATATTGAAACATTTTAGTTATATAATTAGATTAATTATGCGACTTAATCTAATTATATAATTAAAATGTGCGTTCAGTCATCCACCGCATACGGCGGCTTTAATTAATTACATTAATTATATTTGCTCAAACTGCTTAAGATATTATAGCAGTGATAGCCTAGTCGTTTGAAATTCGACGACTCGATTCGATTCGATGCAGTATCCAAACACACATTTGTAATATGGACTTCTGGGAACTGAAACTATTAACTTCAATCGCCTGTGATTCAAGATATCTGCGCTGCATTGCAGCGGGATATTGGAGTTAGATGTTTGCGAATCGCTGAGATAGCATATCGAGCTGAGTCGACAGCATCAAAAGGATGTTCAATCCGTTTCTATAATATGATAATATTTTTTGAACATAACACAAAATCAATATTTTATGTTTGGATTGTTAGTTCAGTTATTATATAAAAAGAACTTGTAAATATCCCTACTGATTGACTGATTGATGTACTGACGAAAATTGTCACTTGGAAACTGTAAGTAATGTATGCGCTTAATGCCCTGTTGCATATTTTTAAGTATTCCAAACATATGTATTTGCATGGTGTTATTACGTAAATGATGTGACACGCTTAAAAATATTCAAGGGTCACAAGGGCTAACAATATTCACTACCGCTAGCATCTAACAAAAAGCACGCATCTATTTTTCCCAGCGTCATGTATAAAGATGAGCCCGCCGCGGTCGACGTGCCCGCGCTGAAATCAAGTTAATAAATTTTATATGATGGAGCGGATAAGAGCGTAGAGACGTGGACTTTCAGCGAAAAGGAACGTGACTTCTTTGCGCGTTCGTAAATAATTACGTTCGGTATCTTCGCATTAAAAAGATTTATAATTATAGAGAGCCAGAAAGGGAATCTGGCTTTATCAAATTTTTTTTTGTTCTGTAAAGTCTTCCTGACTGTATCTACGTTCAATTTCTTAAACTAATATTATTCTTCTTCTTTTTTTCAATACTCTTATACCACAACAAAGCTTGACCCTTCAAAATGTAACTTTGAATATACTTTATAAAGAATATCATCGAGGCTCTTTATAACATCGTAAACAATTAAATTTCAAAGTGGAATGTTTCCTAGACATAATTATTTAAATTTTCTCAAATTCTTGTTCATTTTTATCTTACTGATTGTATATGTATTATATAAATTTGTTAGTCTATCTTTCTTTTTTTTACTTATTATTTGGAGATTTTTGTCCTTTGCGCATGTTTGCTACCATTATAATAACTTACTGACTTTATTGTATAATTGTTGTAATTAAACTATTTTCTATACTATTAAACAATTAGAATGTATAAAAATAAATTGGCGAAACGTGGAAGTGCGGCTCTCTCCTCTGTGTAGGTACCTCTTCGGGATTTACAGACTTAATGTTGAGTATTGAAAATAACAGATTGAAAACTTGAGAAAATTTATTAAAATATTTACCTTGAAAATGACTTATATTATTATTAACTTTACATCAAGCAAAACGATTTGTATGATAGCGAGATGATTGGTGTGACGTAACTCGCAACCATGGACTAATTTGGCAACTGTAAGGTAACGTGAACTACACAGATAATGACCGGTTATTCTGGAACTACATGTATTCTATATTCCCTTCGGTAGCAGCCCTACTACACCTATTACTATGGAATATTTTATAACTATCCCTACAACAATTACAGAGGTACATTTATCAAATTTAAGCTAACATTAAATATAGGTACGTACCGTAAATGAAAGATACTTAAATTAGGCTGTAAGCTTTACCGCTTCGCGGAGGTGACATGTGTGAGATTGACAGATACAGGATATGAGTATTATATTATTTGGCTATGTAAAAGGTATTACAGAATTTTTTAAAATATTTTTACAATATCACTTGAGAAAGAACGAAATGAGGGCAATGTTTTGCTCTTATTCTCCGGGAACAGAAATGACTCTTATCGATAGTTTCTGCAATGACAATTAAATGAATAATACACTTTAATGTATTAAAAATACTAGTACAAACGTATGTATTTATGATACACACAGATTCTTACCACACCGTGTTCACATACCATTAGTTATCTCCATTACCCAGATTTGACTGGGAGTGAATGCCATTAGTTATTAATAAAGTTAATATTGAAAAGCTCAGGGATCAGCATCATTGACCACTGGATTGATAGGCTATTCTAGCTATCACACTAACTACAAGGCAATATTTCTTTGACGTTTTTGAAGTGTTGCCTTACTTAGAATAATAACTATGAGAAACGAGAAATGGCAATAATCAGGAACATTTGCTATTAATGGTCCCCTATAAATAAATCACCTACTTCACAATTTTGAACCGACTTCCAAAAGGAGGAGGCACTCAATTCGTCTGATTTTTTTTATATTGACAGTTTATATAACGAGTTTATATTAGGGGTACATATAAGATATGCCAGCTGAAGGCTTAGCAGTTCATCAAATTCTGTTACAAGTACCATTAAAGTTTTACCATCGTAACTAATAGCGGATGATACTCTTATATTCCCGAAACTAATAGTATCCTCGAAACTAATTTTGCCACCCACCCTTGGGTGCTAGAAAGACGAAGTTCGTTTTATATCAATTTTATCCCCATCTCGATAAGAACGACAGACATTTTTGATGGATAACATTTGGTATTAACAAAAAAAAACTTTTAATTACACTATTTTGTGAAGTCGCGCGTTAACGTTGATGAGAAAACTTTGACGTTTTAATTCGGGCCTCTAATTAATCGGCGGGTTATCTGGATGTTCGAACTTTTCTGTTTCGTTAGGCATTTTTGGGTTTTTTTTTTAATTTGATGATATCAAACATTTTGTTGCCATTTAAACTTCTGACAAGTTGTATCGTTAAAGGGATATGTATTTTTGTTTTGACTAAAGTAAAATTAGTAAAAGGCGATTTTGCTTGTTAAAAACACAGCTTGTCATATATCCTGATGAACGCTTAGGTTATTTAAATGAATGAACTCATTCTACTGAGAATCTGTAGGCGCGTCTCGTAAAGATAAATTAAATAGGATATTGTTGCGATATTCGACAATTTGAAAATAAAAAAAATTAAGAAAAAAATATGTTCGCTATTACATTTTAATTTAATAATCAAACAGATTTGACAACGGAAAAATGTTTAGCTCATGAATTTTATCCCCTCAGTGACAACTTAGATGCCTTAAGAATCAGACAACGATTTTTTGAACTAAATGGACAGGTCGCAGCTAGTCTTGAATTGCTCTCGCCAATTGTGAAAACATTTTTCAGACAGCTCTTTCAGACTTGATAATGTACGTCATATTATTAAAG
>DWTO01002999.1:0-13149 GCA_018244755.1 Jemadia pseudognetus | reverse complement strand
AAATAACATTTTTTACAATTTTCGCCAGTCTCTCTGGCCGACCGTCCACCCGTCCGTCTGTCTGTCTACCATTTTATTATGTCTGTCTGTTTGTTCCGGCTAATCTCTGGGACGACTGGACCGATTTTAACGGGACTTTCACTGGCAGATAGCTGATACTTCCAAATAAATTCCAAATTCCAAAATGAAACTTTCATTTTGGAATTTTTGAATTCGTCAGGGTACAGCTCGTATAATATAAATTTAATTAATGCGTCCACTCATAACCAACTGCCGCACGATTGAACTTGGCATATCATTCGCGATGTGTCACCATGTTTTTCTTCGAGCATAATGTATTTTGCTTTGTTTAAAACGCAACTTTATGAAACAACTGTATGTGGCTTAGTAAACAAAATAAACCGTAAGGTTTTCAAAGGAAATTTTTAAACTAATACCAACCGGCATCGCAAACGAGCGCGGAATAAGAGATAAAAGAAAAGGAATTCAACAGTGCAAATGCACGGCCTTGCAGTCAAGTGCTTTTCATTCATTTTGTTTGGTTTTTTATTTGAGTGGCTGCAAAGTTTTAATCGGAAAACTTAAAGTTTGTTCTGTATAGATGTAGATATAGATCGTAGTGGGGCTAAGCTATTTAGTGCTCGGTAAGGACACGCGCAAACCTGCGGCAGGTGTGGAGCTGACTCTAACAAACTATATCGGTTTCTACTGGCGGATATACAACCACAAATCAACTTAGTTGTGTCATTGTTATGTTCGCCGGTTCATGGGAAAATGTAGTCGCTCTACGACAAAGCTATTCAATTAAAAAAAATTATAAAAGTGGCTACGTTTCTTAGCTGCCGGAACAGCTGCACCGCTCAACTAACGGATATCAAATAAATCAATTGTTTCACGTGTCTAGTTTCTGAACAGCTTAATGGCAAACATTTGAAACATTAAAAAGGCACGTAGTCGCAAATTAGTCACATCGCTCCTGTGATTTCCGAAGAGGTAAGTAGAGGAATATAGTAGGTACACTCTCACTTTTCACCAGTTACGTTAACGTGCCATCAAGGAATAGGGGGTAAGCCTGTTGCCATTCACCGGACAATAAACAGGACTCCTAGATACTACTAGAAATTTCTACTACAAAATTTAAGTCACAAAAATCCAATAGCACCCGACATGGAGCTGCAGTCTACATTTAACAGGGTCAACAAGTAACACCCAATGGTTGCCAATTAAACCAACGTAAGCAACGCGTATATGACCAAGCTCGAGTATGATGAACACAATATAATACTATGTTCACACTGACAGGTACCCCGGCATGACTATACCACCAGCCCCTGCGCCTGCAGCCCTGTCGCCAGTTTAACATGAACATGGTCCTCTTAACATCCTATATTAACCCCTAACCGACATTAACAGTACCATGTCTAGAGTTCTGCTCAGGGTCGTTGCAAAGGTCTAAGGGCGGCAACAGCCCTTTGTGACTACTGCCGGAATCTCTGCTACTTTCTTCTCTTGCAAATATCGGGGTAAGAAAGGAAGGGTAAAAGGAAAACAGAATTAAAAACAGCAGCGAAAGAGGAGGCAGAAACAAAAATAAATCAAATGTTTATAGATGAGACATAATCAGACGGATAAATCATCCAAACGGATGGTTTTGTTCTTCTTGTAGGAAAGCTGCGAAGATTCTGAAGATGAAAACCGTACTCATATATTAATTGTAATTCACTTGAAGATTTAGTTATAATTTAATGTTGGCTTACTAGAAGCTTAATGTCCAAAATTGATTCTAAGAATTATTATTTTCGGTCAAGTTTGGAATGGCCGTATTCTTTTAAATGTGTCACTGTTTATAATAAAAGAGTATTAGAAATAGAAGAATAATTAAAACTTTTCATTTCAATTTTTTCCGATATGTCAAGTACAAATTTTGTTTCGTTTAAAGCTCATTTGAAAGTTACAATAATACTTATGGTGTATACCGGTATATTTCTACAACTTTAAATATAAATGGATAAAACGTGTACAAACTCTTCAAATATTTTATTGCCATTATCTGACCTGAGGGTGGTAAGTACACGTTTTTGTTTTATAAACATCCCATAATTAAATTCTGTTCATGATTCACTAAATACTAATTGATGAAGAGTAGATATAAAGTATATCTTCGTAATAAAAATATATTTTGTAGTTGTCACATAGTTTTTCTAAAACCTCTAACAAAAAGTTCGCTGAGTTTACCAAAGGTTTATTTTATTTTTTTTATTTTATAATTACAAAATCCACAGCTCTTAATTTATATATGATACAGAGTATTGTATTCTAGTCTTAAAGCCAATAACGGATTTACATTTTATGGTTTATTTTAAATTTAAATTACTGTCACTAAGTTGTTTCTGTGCTTGTGTACTCTGCGCGTGCATCTACAAGTAATTGAGTGTATATGTGTGTGTGTGTGTGTGTGCATGTGTGTGTGAGTGTGTACAAAGTACAGTACTGTGTGACATATATATGAGTGATAAACATAGTACATATATATGTAATAATAAAAACATAATAATATATATACTGAAAATGAGAGTATCGTTGTAAAATTATTTCTTATTAGTTTTAGAGTTATTAATATTTTTACGTACTTCGCGATTAAAATTTTCTTTGTTATAGTGAAAGATATCAATGTTGTTATAGTTTTTATTGTAGCTTCTTTGTATCCTATTAACCAACGAGTTTTGAGTATAATTACACCTCACCTGGGAGACTGCAAACAAATTATTAGGTGCATGTCTAGTACGCAGTTTAGGGGCGTAAAGACGTAGGGTTTTTGTGAGTAATGCAGGGTTATGACCGAATGAGTTTATTCATCAATCATTATTTATTAATCATTATAAGTTAGTGACCGAATTATCAATATGACGTAAATACTACATAACTTAATGCCATTCTTCATTCTCTTTACTTTTGAAATAAAAGTGCTATTGTTGATAGAATATTTTTGTGTGCACTGATTTCACAGGTTTACACTGAAAAGAATACTAACAGTAGAATATTATCTATTGAACAAGCTAAGGAGTGAAATATTAAAAAACGGCATGCGCCTTTAAAAACTATAGTGGCAATATCCAGAAAGGCAAACAATGTAAACGAACAACGCTTACCCTACCTACCTACCTGGACCTATACCTATACATACCCACCGCACGCGGGCACCCGGAGCTCAACATTTGTTGTGTCCATGTTACTTACAGAGCTTAGCACGCCCGGCAAGCCTATGTCCAGCAGTGGACTTGATCTGGCTAAGATGATGATGTTGATTGACATCGCCATAGAATTATATGAGCCTAGGAAACGAGCTGTATCGTTTGCTTAAACCGTTATTCACTAATAAAAGGTGCAGTCCTTACAGTACTAAAAAGCGGACATAAACTTTATGGGTTAATATTATTATTTTAAAGAACGCCATTTGCTTTTGATTATATGTTGTTCCTAATAGTTCATTAGAATGTGCTTAAAATCAATTAAAATGTGATGTCGATGCTTTGGAAACAAGTAATAAAATTGCATCAGATACCCTCATTAGATACTAAACTAAAGAATATAGTATATACTAGTAATAACTAGTATAGCATATAGGTACTAATTAATAATACTAATTAAAAATACTAAATTAAAGAATATAGTATATACTAGTAATAACTAGTATAGCATATAGGTACTAATTATACCAAATTAATATTTCCACCAAATTAATATTACTACCAAATTAATATTTTCTCAATATAAACTTGTCAATTTTAAACAATCTTAATTTGTTACATTTAAGCATAATACACGCAGAGTTCCAATACACGCACTATAAGTGGACGCAGTGGTAGCGACCAATTTTCCTTTGTCATGCTTTGCACTATTGGTTTTTTCGTTAAATTTTTATTTTTGAGTTTCGCTCTCGTCGTCCGTTTCTGTTACAAAAAAATGTTATGTCAAAGCTTTTGAAGTTGAAACGCTTGATAAAGCAAAAAGTAAAAGCAATATATGGTAACAATTCCAAAAACCAGAGCCAGTGGAAATATTGGATTCGATCGAATGGAGCGTTGTCGGCGCACGGGACAGGGAGAGGGCGGAGACGAGTAGACGATGTAACCGGTATTGGCTATTTGCGCGACCACTCTCTATTTCCCGGCACGTTTAGTAATTATTGAGCGAAAATATTAAAAAAAAAGTAACAGTATGTGCGTAGTCCCCGAAGAGGTGGTCAGACCAGCGTAGTACGGTACTGTATACTGTAACTCCTCTTATATCAAGTATACCTTTCATCAGTTACGTTATATATACGTTTCACAATGTAGTTGGTGGTGAGCCCACGGCCATGCACCGGGTGCAAGTCCAGATTCTGAGCACTACTAGAAATTTGATTTTAGGAAAAATCGATTAAACCTAACGCGGAAATCGAACCCAGGACCTCTTGATCCACAGTCGCACGTGCGGCCACTCGTCCAACGGGCCAGGCAAAAATATTGTTTCCCACTTCTGTGATATTGTTGGAACAATGATTTTTGTATCATTGTTTTGAGACAATAGCTCTGGGCTGAAGTGGAGGTCAGATTTTGATGTGTATTACGTTATTTTAAGTATATGATGAATTACATAAAAAAAATATTCCGGATTATGTAATACTCTGTTGAGTCAAACTATTTGAAATGTTGTGACAAATGACATTCAAATATATAGCGAGTACATAATAATGTTACTTAGGACAACCTTGAATACTAAGATACCGGGTTGTTACAAACGCTTCTTCGTATGATAGTAGGTAGTACCTACCTACTGGTAGTAGTATCTACATATTAGGCTAAAGATAAACAATACCATTCCTACTTTACCCTTACAAGTATCATGTATGCATGTAAATTTAGATTGAATTCTTCATGGTGTATTTATAGTAACTGAGTTGAAAGGTATGATATATATCAAATATACTTTATTTGTCTTAAACTGACTAGTGCCTATTTTGTAAAGGCCTTTGCGTGATTGCCGATAACAGAGATATTTAAACAGAAGAACACGATAGACCAGTAAAACGGTTATCACTGGATAGTCCTTTCGTTTGCTTTCACTTTGTCCAGTTTTAAACCCAATGATCAAAGTATGCGTGACGGCGAAACGATAAAACCATGATAAATTGCGGATATAATCTGACTTGAAAGACTTTTGAGTTAAAAGAACTTCGAGGGAGCCCTTTACTTTGATTTGTCCTTTGTTCCTGTAATTACACCATTTGCAGACGACTATCTTACACCCCAGTTAATAATTATATATTTTCTCATATTTCTGTCTATTGAAGTAATTTGATGAAGAATTTAATGTTTCGAGTAGATATGTTTGCGTATGGATGAACACGTCGAGCTACGAATGTGGTGGAAATGTTCCGAGCTCCTTCCTGGAAATACGAACAGCTTACATACTTGTATCTGTCGCTAATCCATAACAGTAGTATTTCCAAAATGTCGCGCTCATGTGTGTACGACACATAAATGAATTTAACAAATCATTGAAGAGGCTTATTATTATTATTGTCATTACGCCGAGTCCTTTATAGAGTAGTCACAGAGCATCGATTGACAAATTAATATTTCTATTTAATATTTTTATTAATTATTTATTATTATTAATTATTAATATTTCTATTATAAGAACAATATAAGAATAAAAGTATAAAAAAATAATGTTACTGTAAAATGTAAATGTACGCAACGATAATTAGCCCACCATGAAACACCAACGTAAGGTACGAGCACCGCGGAAGTGAAACAAACAAAAGGCGAATGTGAACAACGAGCAACACAACTCAGACGGTGTTTTTCCGACTAAATAGGTAATAGTTTGCTTTTTCTGCGAATAAAGGGTATGATATGTAATTAAACATGACTATAAGCGTAATATTATCAGTAGGATACGCCTGATTCAGTAACATCTGTGAGCGCCTTCGATCAATCAGTTCGTAATCAGCGGAGTAAATGAGGTTATGTAATGGTGCGCTACGTTAATATAGATTTAGCGGCTTTGGAAACGGAAATTACTTCCCGTTTTCTATTGTTATATTAATGAATAGATTTTATTACGATGTTAATAACTCAACGACGCTTTCGTGACTGAATAAATAATGTACTCGACGTAGTTCAGTTCAGTTATTGACTTTTGATTAACGGATAAATTCGTTTGTGAGAATTTTTAGTCAACCTGTGTGGTTTTTAATTACCGAACGCCTGTGACAAGTTTACAGAGCATTTACCCAAATGTGTACTAGTCACTTATCATTGTCATCGCGTCGTCATCATCATAATTATCATCCACTTGTGCTAATGTACTGCTAGGCACGGATCTTAGTGAGCGCAATCACGCTCCCGGCTCCGTGCGGCTATTTGTGAGTAGTAGTAACGTATTCAAGGAGTGACCGCGCCCAGTGTTTCTTAGTGACGTTTGCGCTTTGTCGCCGCGTCAATGCCATCATTGCTTCTGTCTTCTTTAGTATTTAAATACCTTATAGATATCTTTTTATGTGTTTAAATTCGGTGGCATCAGTCAATCCTTTCGATCAATCGAGTGAGATCGTAATCAGGCAGGAGCTTACGGGGTCATAATGGGATCTCGTTACGTTAATACGTTTTAGGGAACTTTGAGCTCGCAAATAATTTGGTCTTATATCCCTTGGGTAACTATACTTTTCCACTAATATATATTGAGGTTGTAAAACTATTTTATAAATTGATTTATGTATTAAAATATCTAGGCACTCAGGCCTGTTTGGGTCTGTAGTGATTATTAAGATCATAAAACATAAAGTACTTTTTAAGACAATGGTAGCACTTGTTTACTAAATGAAGTTATGTTATAATTCATGTTCAATTATAAAACAACATAATATACAAACCATTCTAGATTTATTTTCTCTCATGATAAGCTTTAAATAATGTAGAACCCCTACCACGTTTCCAAGGTACCCGGAGACATTCCTAGTGGATGTAATTTGTTATGTTAATGTAAGCTTCACGTGCTTGCCGGGTCACTCCGGTGTATGGACGTACGCGTTAAGCAGATACACATGTCACGAGCTCACCAGCGCGCGGACACTGTTACACCACACACGAGCATCGAATACCGACTGAGTAAGTACCTATGTAACATCACGCCTGTAATCCCTGAAGATTTAGGCAGAGCAGTGTAGTACACTTCCACGTTTCACCAGTTACGTTTACGTGCCATTATGGAATAGGTACTGAGTCGTATTGCTATACACTACTAGAAAATCTAAATTAGACAATTCCAATAGCGCCCGACCGGGGATTTGAATCTAGGACTTACGATCGGCAGTCGCCAACGAGGCAGTCATCAACACGACAATGAAGAGTGAGTAATTAAAATATACTGTCTAAACACATCGGGACATCGCACAGGGCCATCTCATTACAAAGTAGTCTCGAAGAGAGTCTGCCCGATGGCGGGCCTATGGGAACGAGACGGATGTTGATTTACATATTATACGAGTATAATGTGGGTACCAATTTAGATCATATTTATAAATATTTGTTCTATATGGGAATAGAATCAGTTCTTAGTGAAAGTTTCTACTACACTGTAGATCCAGTGGTAATTAACTTGACATATTAAGTGGTAGACTTTTAGAAGTAACAGACTTGTTCCTACATTGTGAGTTTGTATACTTACATTTGGGAGAATAAAAAGTGAGGAGATTTATCTTTCCATTTAATACATTTGAAGATATATTTGATCGTTTGTCGCGGCACGCGCTCGGATTGACGGCGCGGTGTATTAGCGAGCAGTCGATAAATTGCACGTTCCGCGAATAACAAGCCGGCCCGACGTCAGCCCTCACATAAATTAAATTTATAATCAACTCCCCTCCCCCCAAATGAAATTAAATTATACCTGCCACTGGTAACTTCGGCAAAACATTTACATTTCGCTCCTTGAAAAACGTATTTCATGAGCTCCATTTCACGGCTTCAAAAGAGGGGAACTCACTTTGTCATTGCATTATGAAAGCGGCTTTAAGGCACTGTTCGGTTTCAAGCGTATTTATATGGCGTACTTAATTAAACGGCCGCCGCATTATTATGTTCATCCGGCGAATAATTTAATTATTTATTTCTATTGTATTCACCGTCGTACTTAGCTGTCATTAGTTATACAACGATAGACATAGATTCTATATAAGAACATTCTATATAAGAGAATTGGATTTCCAAAGTTGTTCCGATTGCAATCTCCGTTCATTGGCTAATGAAAAGATATGAACCAAATTTTCATTAAAAGTTATGAATAGAATGTTTACGAGTAGCTACATTAATTTTGATAATAAGTACTTTGCAGCTAGTCAGCTGTCATCTCCTATTCCGTAGTGGGACATAAACATAACCGGAGAAACTTGGGGATGTATTACACTCCTCTGCTTATTTCTTCGGGTATTTCAGGTGTGATATAAGTTGTGAAGCTCGTTATGGTGGACTCATTTATTGTTATCTGTTTGACTTATAGTAAACAAGGAAATAAATTCCTGATCAAAGTATAAACTATAAGAGCGTATCTACTTGTTTTACCTACTAGTTCTGCAAAAACGTGAGTCTCTATTGCCTGATTAATGATCGGTCTCGTATATGATACAAGTGGCTTACGTTACGAATCCATATATTGACAAAACTAACAAATTGCATGTGACATTGCGTACGGATAAGCTTGAAACCTCAATATGTAGAACTAAAACCGTTATTATGTAATGGTAGAAATATCGTGAGGTAGTATGATCTAATCAATGGATTACTTTTATTACACATATAATTTCTGTGCTGCAATGGTATAGGTAATAAGAATTTGTTATAAACAATAATGTGGTATTTGTTTCCAACCGTTACATTAATCGAATAGGTTAGATAGCGGCTGATGGGGTAACAGAAGGCTCCGAAACTGGCATGCATGTGTTGCATGAAGAGAGTGATGGATGTCAGGTCTGGAAGGATAGATATATTAGGCATTCGATGTTCTTTGCCTACCTCAAGGTTTGGCGTGATAATATAAAAACGATAAATCAAATCAAGTTAACATTTTTATTTCGCGTTTGTTACATATTACACACGCGATATAAATATTAACCGATACAAGCTGCAAAATACACTTAAAATATTATAAAGCACAGATGACGCTCGTGCACAGGGCGTGCTCATGAGGTTACAAACTTTAATATTGATAATGGCGACACTATACCAGTGTATACGGGACAGCTACACACACTTTATAATAATATCGGCCGAAATTTGCTCCCGTAATATTTGGTATAGCAGTAGCGGAGATGTTTTCTGGGAGATTTTTTTATTCAAAGAACAACTTTGATTATTATTCCTTTGTGTGGGACCTTTATAAAGCCTAAGACCAGCTTTATACAATTGTCTTTCGAATTTTTTGTTGAAATCATACCGGAAAATCATAAATAATTTACAAAGATAAATTTTTACTGTAATATCGTAATATCTTAAGCCCTTGAGATGTGTAAGAGTAAATAAGAATAGATAAAAGTGTAATTTCCCAAGCGAGACATGTGTGATTCCGTTGTGTCTCATTATTTTGCGTTCCGTTAGTCTCCTCGATATTTTATAGTTCAATTCTGTATTATGTAATATTCTCGAACGTGCCTTTGCTCTTTTTGTTTAGTTCGCGTGTAATTTGTTTTGTCACTACGTTACCTCTGTTGGAGCCACGTGCAGCTGCTGTTGCCCTCTGAGCTCGTATGAAAAAGTAGGTAGATACAATGTCCAAGATATGTTCAGCTATATATAACTTTATATTTTCAAATACTCAACAATTGTGAAATCGGAAAAATGAGCTCAGCACATTTATAACACTTCAATAAATTGCATGAGAATATTTAAGAAAAAGTCTAGTAAACTCAGATATTTGATATTCTGCGGGTAATATTTTTTGATATTTATATGTAAATAATAAAAGTAGGTATGTCGGAAAGTTGTTACGTACGAGTATGTGTCGGTCTAATAAAGTCGTTATTATCATATCAGGCGCATTGACTGCCTAGTGACCTAGTCGGTCGTGTTGGGTGCAAGTTGCAAGCGCGACTGAAGATTGAGAGGTCCTGGGTTCTAATCCCGGGTGGGGCACTACTGGATTTTTCTAATTTAGATTGTCTAGTAGCGTCTCGAAATCTGGAAATGTGCCCGGTTTCTGTGCCCGGTAATAGGCTCACCACCTATTCCACAATGGGACGTAAACGTAAATGGTGAAAAGGGAGTGTACTACAATCCTCTGCCTACCTATTTGGGGATTCCAAGCGTGATGTTACATGTTACGTTATCGTATAATAAGTTGCCATTCGTTCACTCGCTCATCGAATTGGAATGACTTCCACGACAACTGGAATGACAAGCTACAGCGACACCGTACCACGAACATGAATTAGCACTTTCATACTATATCTCATCAATATAACATTATTTAATCCTCTTTCACTTTAATATTCACTAGTTAGAATTTATTCACAATGAAATAATTCTTGCTGTCTGTATTCCGTTGTTCATGGTGTCTGTAATTAGAACAGAAACAATGCACGCGGAGTATCGGAAGTATTAAAAAAATCCCGAATAAGCTATCCCGGCGATTCGCAGGGAGAAGTATTCCTAAGGGGAGATTGTATCCTGTAATAGCGGTGATTTCGAGCCATCATACTCTTTTTTAAATATCAAAAGTTGAAATTTTTAATTAAAAGACTCTTTGCGTGCTTCGAAACGACTCCAATTAAAACTATGTCTTCGTTCGTTGAAGAGAACATAAAAGAGTCGAGAGGTCGGCAAAAAGTCGGATAATTGCTCCACTCGTGCCCACTGTTTAAGTACTATGGCCTGTCAATTTGAATATGTAATTATTGGTCCGTATAAAATGTGTCTGGCAAAGGCTTTAGGCATTTATTGTTTAACAGAGGTATAAATTAAAATACGGTAACAAAAGTGTTACCAACATATTATATATTGCTTGTCAGCGATCTGATGACTATGATGAAATATGTTGTAAGACATTCATTACAGAATACGTATAAGTATATACATAATATATATACGTATTCAATATGAGTATCGTTCGGAGTATAGCAATAGTACAAAAAATATCGTAGTCTAAAAGAAAAGGTTAGGATTGTTGATAATTTTCAAAATGGAGTAAACACTGATTTAAAAGTTATGTTGATTTCAATTGTATTCTTAGTTGGCTACAATACTGACTATTTCTCTAAACAAAGCCGGCAGTTGGGTGTTCATTACGAGAGCGACAAAGCTCTGCCAACTGTTACAAGCTGCTGCGAGCGAGTCTCACCCAATCAATGTACTATCTCTCGTTATATCTTCTTGTTCTTCGTGGGGATCGTCTGTTTTATACTATCGAGATGGATTTTACTGAATGTTATTTATTGATAGGATGTGATAATGTTCAATGTATTACACTTCGCTGTATTAAAATATTTTAAAGGATAAACATTTGGAATTGCTTTGATACAAACCAGTATTGGATAATATAATATCACAACCGTATTTTTTATAGATGTAGGCAGAGGAGCGTAGTACTACTACGTTTTCACGTATACGTTTTCACGGCATTGAGCAAATTTTCACAACCGGGTATAAATTCAGACTCTGAGCTACTACTAAAATTATCAAATGAGCAAAACCCAATAATTATTTGCTTAACATAGAGATCGAACCCAGGACCTCCCGACCAACAATCGTGTTTGCAACCACTAGAACGAGTTACGCTAAGTCTAAACGGAGCATTGTACGAGTATGTACCTACATATTAAATACAACACAATGAACCACACTTTTTTCTTTATTTTGGTTTGTTTCTTCACCAGGTTGACAGAAAACTATCGTGGGTGTAACGTGTTTATCCAAAATGACATGTATTCAATTAATTGTGTTAACTATTTAGTTGTTTGCGATATCGAAAAACAAATAACACAGTATGCCACGATATGCAATTACCTGTGTAGATAGTTGTACGTATGCACTATTATTATTATCGTTATGTCGTACGTACAGGTCCGCCAGCCCGCCACGAGGGAGGCACGGCTCTATCCGTACAGACAGATCAATGATATATTAAACAATTTTAATTCAAAACCATTTTTTATTTATATTTTTAACAAAAGATATTGCGGAAGAAATAGCTATAATGAAATAATAAACTGTTAAGATAGCTCTTGCATGGATACTTCAGGCGTAATTTTATGCATAAACTCAATGAAAATACGTGCTTCTAGGAAGATTTGAGCTTTTTAACGAGCGACAGTTACTGCGAATTACACGGCTTCAGTCTCGCCGCTTATTAACTTATAGAGGAACTGATTTTCATTATTTTAAACGATGTTCGCTTTATTTTTAACTCTTAGTAAAATTTTAATTTCGTGTTACAACAAAAACTGAAGAAACATTCATGTAGACACTTAACTGTATGCATATAACACAAACACTACTATCTGCTGCTTTACGGTACACGTAGGTAATTGTGAATCGCCTTACTATCAAATTACTTTTAACTAATCATGTCTTTTGTGTGGATTCTTTTTCAAGTGCGGACACATTTCTTCAAAGAAATATCAAGAGCCGGCTTACGACAACAGTCAAAAATATCTGTGTTGACAACAAGCGATGTTGTCTTAACGAAATACTGAAGTGGAGAACACAAAGCGAGAAGGGCCGAGGGTTGTTGAGACGGATGACGGCTTTGTCTTTGATATTCTTAATTCTTGGAAGGCATTTCTTCGAGTGTTCAAATAATTAACTCTTGTTTTACATTATAATTTGAAACTACTGTGAAATTATGTTACGCTATAAAAAATTTGTTAAGAGCTTCTAAAATATTTGTCAATTTGCCGAGGTGGTATTTTACTTTCTTATTATTACATATAAATTTTCATTGTGACTGAAATGAGTGAATGCTTATTCATTCTCAGGTAGCACCCACACTGTACTTGGCGTCAGTTATAAATGAGATAACTACTGATTCCAGACCAACATCGCTATGTCTATCTTTAGGTCCGATGCATTCTTGAAACCACAAGAGTGCAGTAATAGTGCGCCTTCTCGGAGG
>DWTO01002998.1:0-13152 GCA_018244755.1 Jemadia pseudognetus | reverse complement strand
GCGTCGCCGGCTAGGACGACGGGTACGGGCGGCGGCGTGCGTTACGTACCCACCGTACTACATATGTAAATCCCGATATAATCGAATAAAGATCGAGCCGCGATCGCCATATTGAATAATTCATTCGGCAAATTGTAATATTATACAGATTACATTGAAATTTGTCGCCGGGGACGCGCGCGGGCATTCCTTATTCAGGCCCCGGCCGTGTGAGAAGCGCTGGGAAATATGTTTTCGCTATGAATTTTCAATGAATTCTCGTTCGTTTGTCAATCTATCCTAAAAGTACTATGCTAACACGAGGATCGAGTAATCGGACAGGACTCACTAGGTCACTATATAGATTTTTATGTAGCAAATAAAAAGGAAGAGCAAGCGCAGTTATAAGTAGCCGCCGCGGCGCCGGCGCCGGCCGCGAGCATCTGCAACTGCGTTCCAAAAAAGTTGATTACGTTTTCAGAAATAGTAGAATCACATGGCTGCGTCCAATGGAATACGTCTGTTTCTACGACCTGTACCTGTCATAAACACGTCTTGCAGACCAAGCCGGAGCAGGGGATACATTGTAGTTTGTCGAGCATCTGCCTAGTGGAAAATAAGAGTGAATTATTAAGCCGGAACCTAGGCATTCAGTTCCCACTCTGGACAAATATAAAGCTTGTGGTGAACTTGAGTGTTCCTTCTGTGTTTGAATTTAGATGTAGGTATCTGTTGTCGATTAAAGTGGTAATCAGTTCATAAAAAATCATAAATACACTTAATTTATTTATTTTTATGAACTGGTTACTACATCACAGGCTTTGCATAGTGTTACGTGTGTTCTATGTTAGTCACGAAGATGGGCTATAAGTATGCGTGTATTTCAGCGACGAGTCTCGATAATGTTCAGTGATGATTATATACATAAAAATAATAGTCGAATAATAAAAATATTTCCACGTGTCCAATCAATATGCGTGTGACGCGATGCAATTAGCGACGTGCGCGTCCGTACGGGCGAGCGAGCGACGCGCGCGCCCTCTAACGGTTTGCTTTGAGTTATAACGCGTTATGTTATTGGCGCCACCGGTGACCGCCACCAGCGCATGCTAATGGAAAACGTGGAACTAATACACGCTCATTGGAATGTTTTATTAGGGAGTGCGTGGGTTCGATGACCACTGCCGCTGAACTCCCATTGTTTATAGGGAAGAAGCATAACTTTTTGTTTAAGTAATCAAATACGTGGATTGACAAACATACAAAGATTTTAAACAAGAGGCTTAGGTGCAATATGTAAATAATTGTACATATTAGCTGTTTTTTAAATTGCTTTCATGTTTAATATTTTTTTTTAAATATCAGTGTAGGTATATCTTTTATACATATATTCCAAAAGTTCTTTTAGGAGCAACGATAAAAATAAAAATATGCATTTATTAAAGTCACACACATTTCAAATAGATACTAATATTGCTTTTAACGCCTAGTGCAGTCAGCAACGGTATACGCGACCGCTAATGACAAAATTTCACTAGCGGTTGCATTCTGCGGGGGACGTGTTATATAACCGGTCACAATTACCATGGTTAAGGAGAGTAGTTTTTAAGTTTCGTTGGAGACTGACAGCATTTTTGAACGTTCCGAAATAGTTCCGAAACACAATGAGACAGTGGTAGAGTATGCATCAGACCAAGACGTAAATTTGTTAAAATACAAAAACGTGTATTAGTGGCCAGTCAATAAAAGGTTACTTAAAAAAATTAATCAATAACATTCGTACAATCGAGGCCGGAGCCTTACCGGCCCACGCGTGATCATAAATTTGGTACAAAACGATCTATCAGCGCTCTATGAGCGTGTGCTATCTGTAATTGGAAGTTAATAGTCAATTATTCCGAACTCTACAACACATTTCGAGTGGCACTTGAAGTAAAGTGTACGTACGTACTTAGTGGTTAAAGTGTCGTTTTAGATAAGCCAAAGAGGATGTTTTGTGTTACGATGCGCTCGTTTGAATACAAAATGGCGGCGGCTGGCCGTATACCTAGTACTTACGCTGCAAGTACTCGTACTAACCGATAGAGTAAGCGCTACGATGTTTATGTTAAATTAATTAAATTCTATATCAATATTGTATTTCTTCTCTCTACCGGTAAAATCTCCTGTAGGAATTTCTTTATGTTGAATGAATCCTCCGTGGTTGTTGAGGGTTTTCCAATTCATGGGCCTAAATGTGTATTACCGGATATCCAGGAGGAATCGTTAGTCCGTAAGAACCTCGAATAAAATTAATTTCTTACCATCCATCCAAACAAACCCATTGAGCCTTTAATTGTAGTGTAGGTATACTTCTACCTATTTCACTTTATGGACAAATTCATAAACTTGGAAGCCTAGCAATAATCTCTGGTGTTATTCAATTGTTCTTTCTGAAAGGTTGATTTTTTGTAACATTTGTAATACCTTTTATCATAAAAAAAATTCTAATTAAGAGGTTTTATTTTTCTACTATCATTGAAATTTATTTTAAAAAAAATTATTTGATATAAAGATTTCACGCGTAAGGTATTCGCTACTCGATACATACATATGAAACTATTGTGCAAAACGTATGTATTATGATTAAATAAACATAAGATACGTTACAGTCACGATCAAAGCATCCTAATAGTTGTGTTTTTAAATATAAATATTTGAAATGTGAGATATTCTATTCGTGTCCGACGAGCGCCGGCGCGTTTTTCTGTCGTTACAATTTTTTCCCCGTATCGTGACGGGCCGTGTTATGACGCCGCCCGCCCCGTCTCGCCTCCTCGTCATTATCAACTATAATTTGTGTACTATTCAATTTCTCAACCGATCTGTCCGCCCATAATATTATTTATGTTTACTTATGTCATAAAAAAGCAATAAATTAGTGGCATCGGTTGTGAAGGAGGTTGTAAAATGTTATAGCATAGAGAGTGACCGACGGCAGGCCCGCCGTCGGATACGCTCGCGACGAGTAACGGCGTCAATTTCATGTTTAGTAGTTTTATCTCCCGAAAGTCACGGGCTCCCGGTGGCTGCGTCTTCTGTGATATACACTCTACAAAAGTCGTTTTTCACTCGATTTTTTCATCAATTTTGTAACAACATTGTAACGCTTTTAATTCTAAAGAATTCTGTAGATCAGCTACGATATCTACACGTGTTTGCAAAATGTTGCTACAATTCCGTATTTCTTCTTTATATAAATTTGTATTTAAATGTTGATATATCTGTGAAGTGAACATTGTTTTTATTTTGAGGAATAAAATCTTCAACCATTATTAACGATCGAGCCCGCGATTACTTATCGTTGTTTGGTCACCGAGGCACCTAGGTATATTATATGTGGTGACATATAATATACGTAGGCTGCATCTGACATGTATTCAAAGTAATGCGACACTGCAATCTTCACAAGCAGTACCTATCCCTGAACACTAAGTTAAAAGTCTGCTGTGTCCTAAAACATCTCCCTTTTATACTTTTCCACGAAGCACCATGCGTAATAGCTATTTACATACCTATATCTATGTATCTGTATCATATGCCTTTAAAATTTGTGACTCTACGATCACTCATTTGCACAGCGCACTGCTCAATTAGGTATATATATATATTTGTTAAATTCAAGAACTATTCTTATCATTTTTATTAGAAATATTTGCATGCAACTTTACTCGTACTTAAAAAATTACTTTAAAACAAATCTTTTTTATGTCAAATACAAAATTATAGTAATGTTAGAATGTTGATGATAATTGTATATCAACAGAGCCTTTGAAATTTATCTAAACGAGCTAACCATTATCTTAATGTAGGCTGAGTAAAATTTAACGTAGAGTTATTTCGACCCAGACTCCAGTTTGTTATTATTAAAGGGCAATTATCTTCGGCCCATTGCTTTATGTAGGTACATGGCTCTATGTTCGTATTGTAACTATTGTGTACATATTTACATATATAACTTACATTAGAATATTTTAGGAGATTCATTATTTTACGTAAACTATTTTAAAATTTAATTTTATATTTATTATATATGTTATTATTATATTAATTATATATTCAAAACATATTTAAATAAGTAGCACCCGAACGTATCATAATTGAAATAACTAGATAATTAGGTATTCGTGAAATTAACTATGGGTTAGCGGTTCATCAATCGTCGATTAGAACTAACCATCCATTAAAACGACAATTAATTTAACGCGCAGTGATTTGAATAGCAAAGCGAAGTGACAATCTGACGAATAAAATAGTTACGTGCGCAGTTCTCTGGCATTAGACTTCAACGACTAGTGATGATAATATTTATTGTATATGGAAAGTAACAAGGAAATTTAAAGCTACATTCGACAAATCTCATTGATCCAGTGGTCAGTGAATCTGACCACGGAGACAGGGGTGGTGGGTTTGATTCTTACTGACGACAAATATATTTGTGATACGCACAAGTGTTTCATCTGTGATTGGGTATAAAATGATAAAATTTAATTATATGTATAAATAAGTGGTATTCATCTACCTTCTGGTTCTTCTTCCCGCGACTGAGGCTCTGTCTATTTTGTGATAAAGGCCGTGCGTGGAGAGGACCGATTAATTAAAGTTATGTATGATTATTATTAAACATATGATCGAGCAAACTTTAGCTTCAACTATGACATAGTGTCTAATACTACACTATATAAAGTAAAATAAGGTGTAATATTTAGAATCAGTTCTTAATTTCATTAGCGTCATCGCGCCGCGACCGACGGCGCACTCATAATACCCGAACAGATACACCTCTCGCTAACTGGCGCCTTGTTACGTAACGATACACGCGGTTCTTATACCTAGTGGTCGATTGACCTCGTTAATGCAAACAGCGAAGTAAAATATTTTTTATATTATTTTCCTTTTATACAAATTCGTGAACTACATGACATATTAGGGTTATTTATATTAAAGCGAATTATCATAATTGTACGATTTATTTTTATCATATTCAAATATGTAGTAGGTTGTCGAATTCGCATTTCCTTCGACACATACTCGCATATGCGTCGCTTTGGTTAAATTAATGTTTTAATATGTAGATTTATAAGAAATAACAATTTTATAACGTTCTACTTAAATTGCTTAAACTTGATTCTTTCTCTGAATTATTTAATATTACAAGATGTTAGATTATGTATACAAGACGCTACCAACGAAACTCGGAGATTCGATGAAGACGTAGGTATAGGATGCGTCTAACGTTTAATTTTATTTTATTAGAAGAATTACACAGCTCTTATTAATATTTATGGACTCTGTGCTGTGTGCCTACCTCATAAGGGACTTGGTATAATGATATTATACAATAAACTTTTCAGTGTCACCAATGATTGCATTTTAAAAAACGGTAAAAAAAATGAAAATAGGTTAATTATTAAAATAAAATTTAAACGGTTAATAAAAAATAACGTAACTCACGCCCATAATCCCCGAAGAGGCAGACAGAGGAGTGTATAGAACATTCCCACGTTTCACCAGTAACGTTTACGTCCCACTATGGCATAGGTGGTGAGCCTATTGCCATACACCGGGTACTTATTCAGACTCCGACCACTATAGAAAGACTAATTTATAAAAAACCAATGTTTGCCCGCCTGGGATTTTAGCCCAGAACTTATCAATCGGCAGTCGCTCCTGCAACCAATATACCTACATATGTGTAATATATCTGTGTGTACAAAGCCAGTCGTGAACTTAGGGTCTCTCTACTCTCGTGAACTCCGTCCTTAACGAGTCAATGATTTATATGTACTTATTATCACGCCTATATCTAAAAGGTGTAGGCATACACCAAGTTTTTCCATCTGCTACGACGAACCTGGCAAATTTGTTTCACCTCTTCTTAATTCATTAAAGTCGTCATGATCATTACCGTTATATGTAGATATATGTATATTTGTGTGCCTCGAGAGGAATTTGGTGACAAAAAGGCATTTTATATTTAAACCCGTAAATTTTGAATTCGAAGGCCAAAAACAAACCGGCGTGGGCGTGTCCGGTCCGAGCGAGGTTTATGTGACAGTTTACAACCGACCGATGTAGTCGTGAACCCAATGTAATGTATACTTTTGTTTAGTCGCTGAAATATATCCGATTTGAGACTTTTATTTGTTGTCGTCACTTTAATTATTCCGACGGTTAAAAAGTAGGTGTAGATAATAATATTTTTTTCTTGTTTAATAATGCAAAATAAAAAATATCAATTCAACCAATTAATTAAATTATAATTAATGGGGATTGCGTTAAATACAAAATATAATTATACATAGCATGTTAAATTTAAGATTCTACTACGTTCCAACTCATTAAATACAGGAATTTCGCCGTGTCCAATGCATTTCGATTTAATTAACGACAGCAAAATTTATTGAAACGGCTCTATATAGAGACGGTCACACGTTTTTAACGAAGCGACATCGGCGATGTAGGCTTTACTAGTCGAGGCACGTGATAGCGATCTTCATTAGATAGATGAATGTGGGAAGATCTCCGGTGCGCCGCGCGCTGGCGACCGCTGCCTCGGCCGCTGGACACATTTACATACCGTCAGCGTTCGCTCCGTGCAACGCGGACGACATTTGAAACGCACGTGTGCTTTATGCTCAATGTCAAATAGTCATCATCATCACCGTCTATTGCTGTCCACTCCTGGACATGGGGCTGCGCTAATGCGTTATGCCCACGCTGCGCATGGGTTGCGGATCGCAGAGCATAGCATCTCACTGCGGCTACGTCGCTGCCCATAGACTGCCAAGGCCACGCCGCGGTCAGCCCGCGTCTGTGTTAATGTAGTCGTTTGATTTAGTGGTTTTTGAGCTGATATGGAGCGGCTGGTTGTGGTAAATATACTTGTACGCATATCAAACTTAGGTATATACCTAAGTTTCAAATACGTACGATATACGATCAATATAATTATAATCTACTTAGTATCAGGTCAATTAGCAGCATGTAAAGTTGTCCTAATCTATTATTATATCTCATATGGTTCAATATTGTTTGTATTCTACAATCTTCTCATTCGATACATTTAATATGATCATTTACTTCATTGAACTGATACGATTTTTAACTATTCATTTGAACATTCTTCTGTTCACTGGTTCCTTCGTTACGAACAAAACGTTAAATTTAACATGAATTAAATTATATGTTTTCATAAATATGTCTTGAAATATAAACAGACACATGGGAAAATATGGTTTAAGAACTCCTTGAGTGTTTACTGTCTCTTACTACTTACCAGTTGTAACTGCTAATACGAGTAGATCATCATCATTTTCATCGCATCATCTGCCATTGTTCTACTTCTGGAAACAGACCCCCCCCCCAATATTTACCACATATTCTTTCTTATATCATCTAACGTGGAAAGTTGCCTTCTTAAGATCATCGATCCTACAGACCAGTATCTACGGACCCCTGCTAGTATTTTAATAGTAGTTTGAAATATATACATTATAAAATACTGGGAGGTCAAGTTAAATGAATACAGCAAATGCATATAATAGTATATATGTTAGGTCTCTCCAAGTATCTCTTTTCTTCTCTTCTCTAAGTATCTGTACAATGAACTACATGCTACCAGCGAACATGACGTTGCACGTCACTACTTTTTTATGTAAAACATATATACGCTTGCGTTTAATTAGTCGCTCGGCAAGCGAGATGAAGCCTTAGTCGTAGGCCGCTTGCCTACAAAATGCTTATTCACTTTCTTTTGGGAAGTTTTATGAGTCGGGAAAAAATGAAAAAACAACGTAATATTTGACAAAATACTATTGTATGTACTTAGTATCGTACAAAATATATGAAAATATTAATGCTTTACTATAACTATCAACATTTTTATATCTAAATTAATTAGACAATTTTACATCTTTTTCCCTTGCATTTCCAAATTCAATTTGCTTTTGTATGTGTTATAGCAATTCATATTATTTTTTCGTGGACAATATAAAATATTGAAACTAAAATATATTCAAATAAGTATGCAAACATATGCTGTAACAATGAAATATTTAACAAAACAGTTTCTACTTGAATTATTTTACATTTGCTCAACTCTATTCGCCGACGGATAGTATTCTTAAAGTTAATCAAGTTTTAGTAGGTAATATGTAGGTATTACCGAGGTTTTATAGTAACCATTTCCAGTATTATTTGTTAGTCATAAAGTTCACATATGCATCTCTATTGTGTCATTTTGTCCTTTGTAATCGAAAACTCTATCTCCTCCAGCTGTAAGTGTACCTTCGTAGACAAAGCGCAGTCCACCCACGGTGTCAAGGCATTAATTTAACTGCTCACGGCCTGAGTAGAGATTGTAACCTAAAACGTAGAGTTAATCGCGGCTCTACTAAAATATTGTCGTGTAACGCGATACGTTTTGTGTAGGAAGCGTAGGGACGGACGGCCGTTCTCCACTGCACCTATATTGTGTATTCCTTTAAGGGCTTTTGCATGTTTTTACTGCGTATTGCTAGATACGGAATTGTCGGTTCAAAATCTACAAAATATTATTGTAAGGCAGGTTTTTGCATTGGTATATAATTTATCGCTAAAAAACTGAATTTCGGTTCTTTTTCCTACTCTTCGGGAGGTTGTTCGGACAGGCCGCATGCATAAAATTATTAAAACACAGTAAATTGAATTATAACACGTCTACTTTAACGGTGAAACATCGCACTAAACCTTATATATGCTGTCTTGGTTCCTCCTCGCGGATTTGAAATCAGTAAAAAAGGGACAAAATGTTAAATAATAACTAAAATTTTCTGAACGTTCAAGGAAAGTTTGAAATACCCAGTGTGGTATGGACAGAATTAGATCGATGTTTTTTTAAATTCATTTTTCATAATTAGTTAACATAGTACTGTATTATAGGGGCTATACAGCCATTCCAATATACCTATGTATAATGGATTTTTTGTATGAAAGCCAATTACGGCGTTTAATTTATTTCAGGTATTAACTAATACATATCTTATCACTCGCTACTATCAGTGACTAGCACGGTTGAATATCCTCTAGAATGTTCTTAAAGCCGTATAAAGCCCTCAGACTCCATCACACTTGGGTAGGTAACTTTGTAGTGGTAGGTTTATGACATCGTCTAAATTCTGCACATTCTGCGTGAAAATTGTTATCCAGCCTAATAGGAATAAAAATATCGATCACTAATTTTCAGAAATATAAATCGTATCGTTGCCCGTCAGTATGTGTTTGTGTATAATTAAACGTAATATTTCGCCTGTAATCGCCGAATAGGTAGACAGAGGAGCGTAATACACTCCTACGCTTCACCAGTTGCGTTTACATCCCAACATGGAATAGGTGGTGGTCCGATTGCTATACATTGGACTCAAAACAGACGGAGACACAACTAGAAATTTCAAGTTAGAAAACTCCAACAATGGCCGCCCGGCCCGGGGGCGAACCAAGGACTTGGAGATCAGCAGTCGCGCCTGCTGCTACTCTGCTGTTTGTGTATAAAATGAATAAATTAGAATATTAGACTTATATCGATTTAGAAATGTTTGTATATATGAACGTGTTCCTTGCGTAGGTAGAACAGTGTTAGGCCTAAAGTAGGTGTAGTGTTTGCGTACGTTCCTACAGGCGATATATCGTACTGCGTTTATGGTTATTGATGTAGGTATATATGAATACATGTAAGTATTAAGAATTTATACAATTCATGTATGTTTTTAGTTTAATTCTACGTCTATACATATGTAGGGGTGTGTATATTTCGAGTATTTAAAAACGCCTATATGTGATCCATGGTTCCGAATATTGGCTTTAAATTATAAGAAAACGAAATCATAAGTGGCCAAAATCAAAGAATTCATTTCAATTTGAAATATATTTATTATAATAGTAATTTTAAGATTATATAATACGCCTACTTTTAAAGATTTCAGTCAAATAAATACACGATTTTCGTTCTTTTTTTAAATTAAATATCACTAAAATTGTACAACGAATAAGCTATTTACATTATATCACAAATAATATTTGTAAGAGGTCCTATATGTACTATTAGTAGTATCACTTCTACTTACAGTCTGTCCGCTTCGTATGGAATATTCGAGAGGTTCACAAACGAAACACAACAGCTAACATGTCACTGGTGCCGAACCCCCGGGCGGCGCACACAAGTCCTATTGGAGCCCAGTCGACGCACACCCCTAACGAACATTGCACGTAGCCTACGTAAAAATGACTCGAGAATGAATTATATTAGCGGTATATCACTAGGTCACTCACTCCACATGGATATACGATAGAATAGGACGCCGGCCGCTCGTGGCCGGCTCACAGTTTCTCAAACGCTCTGGAATTGGTCAGCATTTCCCTCGTGAGCCGCCACACTTGCTTAGCGGCGTTCTCGAGCGCCGTCGGCGACTTGCCTTTGAACAGGTCGACGTGCGGAAGGAAATAATGTGGGCACCGTCGACACTGCAACGAGGAAATCAGCTGTAGGAAGATGCCGTTTATCCTGTCGCCTATCGCGCCCTCGTCCCACTCGTGTTCCCTAGGATGCTTCTCACATTCGTATAAGAGCAGCGTCTTCATGTGATAACACGTTACGGGGTTCCCGGGCAAGTCCAGGTGCCTATCCCTGATCGTTTTCAAAATGCTCAAACATTTCCGCCGGCACCCGCCTTGCAGTAATCGATTTTCAGCCTCAAAAAAACTTAGCACCCACGCATCGCCTTCCATTGCCGAGTTCTTTCCCTGTAAAGCGATGCACTCCTTCGACAGTAAATCGAAACCCTCAGTTTTGACCTCGGCCACGATGTTAGGATGCGGCCAGGGTATGGCGGGCAGCGGCCAGTGCGCGGCCGAGCGCGGCCACAGCCCCGCGCACTTGAAAGCGGGTGTAATCTGCACTATGTACCGTTCGCGGATTCTCAGCTTGACCTCCGTGGTCTCGGCGATCATCTTCACGCAGTCCCGGTACGAGCACTTGTCGCACGCCTGCGCCACCAGCGTTTGGAATCGAGACCGGATTTTCCTCGCTGAAAGGTATCCCGAGGCGGTGATGAACTCAACCCAAAGGGACATGGAGCGCTTCCTGCCGTCACTCAGCTTGAGGACGGCGCAGCCGGGCAGCGAGCCGTCGTCCACGAAGTTCAGAACACCCATTTGGTTCAAGTAGATAACAATTTCGAATTCGTGAGGCGAGACGACTTCGAGCCCGTCGAAACGTCCGTTGTAATCGGTGAGGGACGAGATGAATCTCGGCTCCTGCAGCTCCACCTCCTTGAGCACATCTTGAACTATCCTGCACACCTCGTGGATTGTTTTCGCGATCTGTGCCTTCCGGTTGGCGACCCTCTCGTTGTAGTACTTGTTCATCTGGTAGACGAGCTTGGATTGGGCCGCCATCATCTCCGGGGGCACGAGCATGCTGGCTGTGTGCATTTACGCGGTGCTCATGGTACTCGGCGCCGCGGTGCACACGCGCACGGAACGCAGTCGCTCGACGACTGAGCCATGTCGGAGCACCGGACGTCGAAGGCCGGTGTACGCCCCATAGGGATGCCTACTAGCGAATCAGAGTGGGACGCCCCGTCTCGTTCCCGCTCGCCTCGTATTGTGTACGTTGAACAGAGACGGCGATGTTTCTGTAGCACGGAGCGTTCGGCTGTAGTATTGATCGGAGGGCAGCCCCGCCTCGCGTAGGTAGTTATGCCGCTGGCGGAGGCCGAGGTGATTCTAATTACATGATCGGCTTAAAGCTATCCTCGTTAATTCGGTAGCCGCTAACAAGTGCGACTCTATTAATGACGACATTTTTTTTTCATTTCGGCTCCTTGCTACGACCTGACTAATGGCGTTAATTGCTTCACTATGATATGGACGTGACTGTCATAACTCGGAATATTTGATAGAGAATGTGTTATTACTAATTGCCTGGCAACATATGGGTCCTTTACAATCTGATATATTTAATTATATGTATTATACAGCCACATCACAAGTAGGTAGCTATGTCAGAACATACATTTACCTAACATAACGGAAAATTACGCCTGTAATCCGCGAAATGGTAGGCAGAGGAGTGTAGTAGGTACTCTCCCATGTTTCACCGGTTACGTTTACGTCCCATCATGGAATAGCTGGTGTATTAATTACTATGCACCCGGCCACATAGGTATACCATATCAAGACTCCGAGCCACTACTACAAAATCTAAGTAATAATATATAGTAGTAATAGCATAGTAAATACCATAGAGCGCGAGCCGGGACGCGACACATCTCGATCAGTGGTTGCGCTTACAACCAACACCGCCACCGAGTAATATCTAAGAACAATGAGGAAGGTGGTAAGCACACAGGTAGGTACCTACCCACCTATATTTTTTATTCAAATGCCTAGTGACAATCTACATTTTTTGCTATTTCAATGTGAAGTTTTAAAAAAAGTTTTTATTGTAAATATTTTTCATTACCTACTTAAAACCCTCTATATCATCTAGCAATACAAATAAACATTTACATATTTATCATATTATGCATAATAGAATTATTCAAAACATGCCTATTACTTATCACACACATTAATGTTCCCTCTGAGCCATGTAAATATATTATTTCTACAATCAATTAAATTCAACATCGTGCAAGGAAAGTGCTTTTCATCGAAATTATTAGCACTCGAAGTATATTAATATGAACGTTTCCTGCGATTAATTCCCCCTTCAAACATCCCGCCGCAAATTAATTGGCGACTCTACGTTTGCAAACAGATACCTACACAGGTCGAGTACACGTTCAGTTACAAATATTATTTCAAACAAATATTAATTTAATCTTATATTTCTAACATTAAGTTATCAGTGTAATATTTTAATACCTACATTTATTTATGAGGGCGTCAACATATGAAATTGCTTAGGATTATTAATGTATCGATTTAAAGCTTCAATAATTTATTTAATCATAGCTTTGTACCTATGTGTACGTTGGAAGCGGAAGGGGCTTTCGATGAAATACTAACCTTATTTATTACTAGGTGACCCGGCGAACTTCGTACCGCCTAAAAGTCAATGAATACCCGTTATCATTTAACTGAATTATACCG